>VSMD01008374.1:7669-22759 GCA_008750895.1 Mirza zaza | reverse complement strand
AGACAGAGTCTCACTTTATTGCCCAGGCTAGAGTGAGTGCCGTGGCGTCAGCCTAGCTCACAGCAACCTCAAACTCCTGGGCTCAAGCAATCCTGCTGCCTCAGCCTCCCAAGTAGCTGGGACTACAGGCATGTGCCACCATGCCCAGCGAATTTTTTCTATATATATTAGTTGGCCAATTAATTTCCTTCTATTTATAGTAGAGATGGGGTCTCGCTCTTGCTCAGGCTGGTCTCGAACTCCTGAGCTCAAACAATCCGCCCACCTTGGCCTCCCAGAGAGCTAGGATTACAGGCTTGAGCCACCGCGCCCGGCCCACCGCAGACTTTTAAACCTGCCCAGACAGCCTGAGGGGCCAGGCCCTCTCCAGGGCCAAGTCCGTCCAAGGAACAAAGGCTCCCGGGCCGCGCTTCCAACCACGAAAAAGACAGGCCAGACTTCCAGAACAGCTAGGATTTCAAAATATCTGCCCCATTGTTGGAACACCGGTCCCGTTGGTCGGAAACTAGCGTCAGTTCCCTGGACGTGCCCAGCACAGACCCAGGCTGCCTTGGACAGGACTCGTCTTCCTGTGGGCCCCAGCCCGGGATGCAGGCCGAGCCCACAGCTGCTGGGTCTAGCCTGTCTTGGCACTGGGGTGGGTGCTGTTCCCTGAGAGCTTCCCACAGGGGCCTGCAGAAGTCCTGCCTGAATCCTGTTCATTTACATCTCAAGAAACGTAGGCCCGGCGCGCTGGTTCATGCTTATAATCCTAGCACTCTGGGAGCCCAAGGCGGGAGGATCGCTCAAGGTCAGGAGTTCGAAACCAGCCTGAGCAAGAGTGAGACCCCCGTCTCTACTAAAAATAGAAAGAAATTAATTGGCCAACTAAAAATATATAGAAAAAATTGGCCGGGCATGGTGGCACATGCCTGTAGTCCCAGCTACTCAGGAGGCTGAGGCGGAAGGATTGCTGGAGCCCAGGAGTTTGAGGTTGCTGTGAGGTAGGCTGATGCCACGGCACTCTAGCCTGGGCAGCAGAGTAAGACTGTCTCAAAAAAAAAAAAAAAAAAAAAAAAGATAGAAATGTAAACCTGTTTACAGGGACAGAGAGTGACTCAGAGTGTATGTGTGTGTGTGTGCGCGCGCACTTGTGCACTATTGTGGATACGTACTCCCTCCCTGAGGGAGGTGACTTTGAGCAGAGCCTAGAATGACATGAGGGAACCAACCACACAGGTATCTGAGGAAGAACAGCTCAGGCTGCAAAACCAGCAAGTGCAAAGGCCCTGAGGCAGGGACATGGCCTTCGTTTGCACTAAGGTGACCAATTGCTCTGCTTTGCCCTAAACTTTCAGTTTCAAAACCTGGATCAGTTCATCGCCCTAGTCAGAGAAACTCAAGGAGGCCAGTGTGGCCACACAGGTAAGCAAAGGGGAAAAGAAGTCTGAGCGGGGACAGTCGGCCTAGCAGACTTTGGCTTTTATGCTGAGTGAGACAAGAGCCACCAGAGGTCTTTAATAGCAAAGGGATGTGATCTGACTTAGATTTTCAAAGGCTGCTATCATAGAAGTAATTATCAGTTAAATGGTAGGACCTTGGCAGCGGGAGGTGCAAGGGACTTTGTGATCCTGCTGTGGCTCTGAGCTGTTGGCCACAGAAAGCCTGTGTCCTGCCTCGTTATGAATCTAACAAACTTTAGTTTCTTGTGCCTTAAAAATCACATAGAAGTTTTAGGTTTAACAGCAGCCACAGACAATGTGCTAAATGCTTTGAACATTTAGACCTGTGGTCTCCAACCCCCAGCCTTGGCCCAGGACTGGTCCCTGGCCTGTTAGGAAATGGGCCACGCCTCTGGGCTGAGCTCCGAAACCCCCTCCCTCACACCCCCCCACTGCCCCTGTCCCTGGAAAAATTGTCTTCCATGAAACCAGTCCCTGGTGCCAAAAAGGTTAGGGACCGCTGATGTAGACCACTTAGTGGGGATTCTGCTTCTATGATGATAGATTAGGTAAACTGGACCAACCTTCCCATTTGGGGCAACCAAAGAAGCTGGATTTAAAAGTTTTTTACTAAATCTTAAAAATATCAAACCAGCCTTAGGGAGGTAAACCCAGATGTTTTTGCCTTCGAGGTATTTATATAGTCTGAAGATGGAGTTGGGAAACTGAGCGTTACTTTTAATGGGCTCTTGAGGCACGAAGCTCAAAGTCCCAGCTACTCAGGGAAACTCAAGCCCTGAATTTGGATTAAGATCATCCCAGACTGGTAGTGTCTCCACGCCTATGGTAGGAGCACATTAAATTCCTGCCATCCTAGGCCTCAAATTTTTCCTGCCAATAATTTAAAAAATATAATATCTAATACACAATCAAAAATAACTAGGCACACATGTAAGACCCCATATTGAAAGCCAACACAAACAGGCCTACCAAAACTTGAGAAAGGAAAATTATCAGACACAGACTAAAACATTCCCTTATCTGGTCTCCACAATAACCCTGGGTGACAGACACTATTATTATCTCTGCTTTAAAGATAACAAAATTGAAGCTCAGGAAGCTAGGGTGATTTGCCTAAGGTTACACAGCTAATAAGTAGGGGTGCTGTGATTCAGCACAAGCCTGTTGCCTCTGTAATCTATGCTGTTAAAAATGTGCTATATAAGAGGATCCTTAGAAGTGGGGAAACTACCAGAAACATAAGAGAATTATGCATGGTGCCCTCTGTGTCCCCAACCCTTGGAAGTTCTAGAGGCCTGATGTCAGACTCTACCGCAGCTGCCCTTGCACCCCTGCCAAGAGCCACAGCATTTCAGTAATGGGAGTGGATGAAGAAGAGAAATGCCTGGGGACCCTGCAAGGGGACACCTGTCTAGCCACACACCCTCGCATGTCAGGGACATACTCATGAAAGATGATGACCTAACTAAATACTCCACTGGTGGGAGAATAAGTGGCTGTCTGGATGACAATTTGGAAATAGCTATTAAAATGCAAATTGCTCCCATCCTTCCACCCAGCAATTCCGCTTCCTAGGAATTTACTTTACGGATGCTCTTTCACGAGTGCAGAGAAATATAGGTACAAGGTTGTCCACTACGGCATCACTTGTGAGAGTGAAAAACTGGAAACAACCCAAATCTTTACTCATAGAGGGTCAGTTTAAAAATTAAGACATATCATAGATATCATGAAGCTATTAATAAGAGTGAGCCATATTTTTATGTATTGGCAGGGTTTTTTTGTATCGGCATTTTTTAAATGTCTAAAATATAAAATTAACTAGAAAAAAAAGCAGTTGTAAAACTGTACATTTTCTACCATTTCATTTCAGAAATTTTTGGCTAGGTGTGGTGGTTTCCGCCTATAATCCCAGCACTTTGGGAGGCTGAGGCTGGGGGTGGTAAAGTGGATGGTGGGGTGGAGGAGGAGCATTGCTTGAGGCCAGGAGTTCCAGCTTGGGCAACATAGTGAGGCCCTATCTCTACAAAAAAAAAAAAAAAATTTAAATTAGGCCAGGCATGGTGGCTCACACCTATAATCCTGGCACTTTGGGAGGCTGAGGCAGGAGGATTGCTTGAACGCAGGAGTTCAAGACCAGCCTGAGCAAGAGCAAGACCTTGGCTCTATGAAAAACAGAAAAAATTTAGCCAGGTGGGGTACGCCTGTAAGTCCCAGCTACTCAGGAGGCTGAGGCAGGAGGATCACTTCAGCCCAGGAGTTTGAGGCTGTAGTGAGCTATGATAATGCCACGGTGCTCTAGCTGGGGTGACAGAGCAAGACTCTGTCTCGAAGAAAAAAGCCATGTGTGGTGGCTCATGCCTATAGTCCCAGCTACTCTGGAGGCTGAGGTGGTAGGATTGCTTGAGCTCAGGAGTTCAAGGCTGCAATGAGCTGTGATTACACTACCATACTCCAGCCTGGGTGACAAAGCGAGACTCTGTCTCTAAAATAAATTAATAAATTAAATAAAAATGTACATAATCACATATATGTCAGTATGTGCATGAGTGTGTATATTTTATTTATTTATTTGTTTTTTGCCCCAAATGTGTTCAGAGGAGAGTGTGTATATTTTATAGAAAAATCTGAAATGCAACAAACTGGAAACAATAGAAAATCAGAGGACTTATATTATCACTACTTATAAACCATTTGAAAATTTTACAGTGAAGGTGTATTATTTTTCTAAGCAGAACGAAAAGTACACAGTGTGAATTTATATTTATACACTAATATAAAGGGCTTAAAGACCCAACCAAGCACATGCTGAAGTAGACAGACTCGGGGGGCCACTCCCTGCTGTTCACTTCAGACGCCTGTGATCCCACATTTCACCCACACCTGGACACAACCTCCCTTCAGTAATAAGCAGGGATGGACCTTGAATAAGGGGGACATTGGTCACCGGGGGCTCGTGTCCTAACATGATCCACTGCGGACACGGACGGCGCAACTGCATTTCCGGTTTCCGACTGCTAGCAACAGAGCCCAGCCCGGAGAGGTGAGCTCTGCTCTCGGCGTTGGCCACAGGAAGGACAGGCCAGCAGCACAGACTCCTCCCTAGGACAGGGCAGCCCTGGGCGAGGGGCCTGGGACCACGTAGAGAAATTCTCCTGATGCGCTGTCTGCTTCTGAAGTCTGTGCTGGCCCAGACATGGGGCGGGGCCCGGATAATGGCTGGCTCTGATTTGAGCACAGGAGACGGGTCAGTGGTTGATGCGCCCAGGCCAAATCCCTTGTTCCAGGAACGGGGCATTTCCCAGGCCAGGGCTCCTGCCCGGGGGGGGCAGTGGAATGCTACTGGATTCCGTGAACACTATTGCTGAATCCCCATTCCCAAAATGCACCATGGCATGTATTAAAAGTGAATTTTAGGCCGAGGCGGGTGGATTGCTCGAGGTCAGGAGTTCAAAACCAGCCTGAGCAAGAGTGAGACCCCCATCTCTACTATAAATAGAAAGAAATTAATTGGCCAACTAATATATATAGAAAAAAATTAGCCAGGCATGGTGGCACATGCCTGTAGTCCCAGCTACTTGGGAGGCTGAGGCAGAAGGATCGCTTGAGCCCAGGAGATTGAGGTTGCTGTGAGCTAGGCTGATGCCACGGCACTCACTCTAGCCTGGGCAACAAAGTGGGACTCTGTCTCAAAAAAAAAAAAAGAAAAGAAAAGAAAAAAAATAAAAAGTGAATTTTAAAATATTGATGGAGTAGGAGGAATTTCACGGCCCTTTCTGAGAGAGCTGCGAAAGCCAGGCAGAGAACCATTCTAGACCGTGCTAGCAACGGGGACACCGCCTGAATGCACAAGGTAGGACAGTTTGAAGGGTCTTGGGGCACCTGTCTTACCCCACCTTCCCTTTCACAGAAGAGGAGATAGGGCACCCTTTCGTTCCCTCGAGCCACTGCAGCTGCCCTGTGCCACGGCAACCCAGTTCTGCCACCAAGCCACCCTCCAGCGTGGCATCCTGCTCTTCCTCTGTCAGGAGTCGGATGGCTGCGAGGGAAAGGCCCCTCCTCTGCCTTCTCCGAAGACAGGACATTACTGACGCCCTCAAATCAGAGCTGACAGCTAAAACTCGCTGGGCTGGGAGGCCTTCACTCACTGATTAACCGATTAGTGGGAACGAAATGTACCCAGCCTGCAGGGCAGTTCTCAAAAGGTCTGGAGTAATTCTGCCAGTGTGGAGTCTCGGTGGCCCCTCCAAGACCCGTGAACCTCCTTTCAAGACAAAAGAAGAAAACATACTCACCGGTTCCCAAACGAAGGCTGAGCCAGCTTCGAGGTGGAGACCCATATTTTGTCAGGACTGAATTCATGCTTGACCTCTGGGCTGGTGGCACCCTGCCTGGCCTGCCAGGCCCATGCCAACACCATGGGCCTCTGATCGGACACACAGGTCTCTGTCCCTCCCTGCCCAGACGCAGTCCCAAGACTGAAGGGCTTCTCCCAGGCTCAGCCCAGACCTTACTTTCTCTAGCTGAATCCGCCTGCACAGAAAACCACGGAGCCTTCGGCCCCTGCCAATTGGCTTCCCCTCGGACACAGGTCCCCTGGGCGCTGTATATTTTAACGTATGGATGTTGTAGCTGCCGCTCACACTGCGTTTTCTTGTTGGTGGTTTTTTCCTCCTTGGATCTTCCATTCCCAAGTACCCATTTGCTCCTTGGAACAGGCTTCGCACACTGCTGGCTGCCTCCAAGATGCCTTCCCTCCTTTCTCGGGGAGCGACGCCACGGACATCCTGGTCTCTGCAATCCCAACAGCCAGCAGCCCCTCTGCCGGACTCCTTGGCCAGGAGGAAGGCCTGGGAGTTCAGTGGCTTCCTCCTGCCAGGCAGAGACAAGCTGGTCACAGCCCGGAGACCCAGCGAGTCCCAAAGCCTTAGAAAAACCCAAGCCAGTCTGCCTGGACGCTGCAGTGGCCTCAGGGCCAGTTACCATGGCAACGCTTGGCTTCCCAGCCTAGCACTTGTCTGCCCAGCTCAGCTCTATTTGCTGATTCCCAGGACTTCGCTTACTCAGCTCCTGGCACTGCCAGATCAGACCTGCCACCCCTCCACCAGCTGTGCCTTTCAGATCCCACCCCCAGCCCACTCTTTCCTGGGAATACTCAGCGAGGTCTTTTAAGAGGCCCTGAACATCACGTCAGCTTTCCCCCCACTGCACAGATGGCCCCCATATTTATTTTAGCCACTGTTTGGGCTGGGCTTGTCGGCCAAGTCTCATTCTTTCTGTCAGGCCCAACCCAGCGGGAAGCAGGTCAACCAAGGGGCTGAGCCCTCACTGCTGAGGGGAAGTTACCCACACGGACCCCGGAGAGGCTTTTGCTTTTTTAGAATGTGAACTCTTCTGGGAGCAAAACCCGTTTCCATCAAATACTCTCTCAAAGAGAGTCCAGAGAGGTTACAGCACCTCTCTTAACTTACAAATGGGCGAGACAGGAAAATTAAACTCTCACTGCACCCAACACCGAAATGAAAATGAAACACAGGCATCTGCTGGAGCCTCCTACGTGCTCCCACTCCAGCACCCAGATTTCACTGACCTCCTTTCAATTGTTTTTCCTTTCCAATGTTTTTTTTGCCATAATTTCTCCTAAGCATTTAAGTAATCTCCTAGAATAAAATGGTCTAGATAATGAAATTACACAAATTCATATTCTCAAAAATATTTAATGATACAGTAGTCCATATGTTAAAAGAACGGGATAGAAATCACACAGTAAGTCACCAATTTTATAAAACACACACACATACAAAACACCAGGCAAGGTAGCCTTACTATATGCACACTGTTGTCCGTGCGGTGGTGGACTGCAGGATCATTTTCTACACATGGGAGCTGTTATTAAAATTTTTACAGCAACGATTGGGGGTTTATGAAAATTCCCAAGAGCGGGTTGCCGATGCTGGCCATGCAACCTGCCTCCCAGGGACCACTGACCACAGGTCTGGGCAGCAAGCGCAATTTTAGGGTGAACCTGCCTGGAGGCAGGAGGAGCAGCTGGGGATTCCAACGTTTCGTTTCTGCGTCACTCCAGCACAACTGTGAGGAATAAAATTTTGGTGCCTGCCTTCCAAGAGTTTCCAGTCAAATCAGAGGCCACGTACTAAGACTCACTGACCATTTTGTACTTGCGGAAGACTGCTAAGCCTCTCATGGCCATGACCTCACTTACTCCTTACCCATGAATACTGAGGGAAGAACAATTACCCCATCTTCAAAGAAGGAAACAGGCTCGGGTAAACTATCTCCCTCAGAGTTAACACTGCTAGGCAAGCGGCAGGGCCAAGATTCGAACTCAGAGCTTTAACATCAACGCCTGCTATCTTAACCACTATATTGCCATCCAAACATTAAAGCCCCCTCCCCAAAATAAACAACCCTAAAAAACCTATCAATTACACAATTTTAAAAAATCATCTGGTCCATAAAAGGAACCCCTTACCCATGTTGTTTGGTCCTCACACCTGGCAGGAAGGAAGCCAGGTGTCAGCTAACTGTCCATCAAAGGGGTCAGGGGAGGGCCTCGCCTTCTCCTGCAAGCCCCGTCCAGGCAGGCACTGAAAAAGCATAGTCTGAGGCACTTGAAGAGCCTGTTCAAATATCCTTCTCTCCTTTCTTGAATCTTCAATTTCCAAGAGATGGTTACAGAGGATACAGGGATTCCAGCTTCTGAGAAGGTCCAACAGTAGGACAGACAGGGAAAAAAGAACTAGTTTATGAAATAAAACAAATCCTAGAATGTGAGAATCTAATTTTTGTAGCTGTTTTTCCTCTGAATGGATCTCTTTAAAAGAACTGATTTTAAAGAACCACAAAAATTGACAACTAAGGGTTCTCATTTCCTAAGTTGTATATTTCTGTAATTTCCTTATAAACATGTACTACTTTAGAAATCACACACAGAAAATGCTTATGAGTTTTTGTAACGAATAACTCCAATGGAGGCCGGGCACAGTGGCTCATGCCTGTGATCCCAGCACTTTGGGAGGCTGAAGCAGAAGGATCACTTGAGACCACAAGCTCAAGACCAGCCTGTGCGACATAGTGAGACCGTCTCTACAAAAATTTTTAAAAATTAGCTGGGTATGGTGGTGTGTGCACCTGCAGTCCCAGCTACCAGGGAGGATGAGGCTGGAGGATCACTTGGGCCCAGGAGTTTGAGGCTGCAGTGAGTGATGATCTCGGCACTGCATTCCAGTCTGGGCAACAGAGTGAGACCGTGTCTAAAATGAAATAAATAAATACATAATTCCAATGGAGATCTCCTTACTACCTATTCTGAACCATAACAGACTGCAGAAAGGACAAAAAAAATACAATCTCATCCTTTCTTTGAATACCCTTAAAGCCACTGGCATTGATAATCAAATGGATGGACATTCAAGGTGGATGGCACAGTACCAGGTCCGACCAGGCACACCCTCGGGCTGACCAGAGCCAAGTCTCCAGGATCTCGGAATCTCCCGGCCAAAGCCCTGTACAGCTTCCTGGCGTCCTGGGTCAACTCTAGCCCCAGTACAGCTGCCTAACAGATGGCTGACAGCTCCCTCTAGGGGCAACATTTTCTCCTTTACTGAAGAGGGCTAAAGAGAGACATGACATCCTTAAAGGACAGCATTTAAAGGTTAAAGGCAAACCTGGATTTAATGAAAATGCAAATTGTAGGGCACCACTATAATCTCATTCTCCCAGAGACTTGCTGCTAATGACCTACACCCACTGCCCCCAGCCCACTCATAGCCCCTGTGGCTGTCACTGGGGGCCACACACCCTTGGGTATTGCCATAAAGACACAGGGATAGGGGAAAGAGGCAAAAACCTGATGGGGGTAGAGTCTTATAATTCTTTGCAAGGCCAAAATAGTAAAACATGATACAAACAAGCTAAATTTAGATGTAAATAAAAGGTAACTTAGAAGTTAGACTCAATGGGCTTCTAGGGTATCAAAACTAACCATGGTGACAAGGGGTTCCTGTGCTTTAAGTCCTTTGCTGAGGGGCCACCACAACATGCTCAGGACAGTAACATCAGTGACAACAGTTCAAAAAATCACAAAAGTGAAGATCCACACATCCCAGTAACAGCCTTTCAATGTGATCATACTGGGAAGCTGGAATTCTGCGGTATGGTGGTCACACCAGTCTGAAATGCTGGCTCAACAAATACGCCACTCACTGGCTCGCACACAAAAATGACATGACCCGGGCCCATCATCCTTGTTTACAAAAACCACGTCCAACATTACAGGATAAAGAACCTTGAGCACCAAGGGGAGCATGAAGAACGAAGGGCAGCATCTCAGCCTCCTGGCCCCAGGATGGAGCTCTCAACAGCTCGGAGCCGCCTCTGTTCAAGTTCAGGTCCAGCTGCCCACAGGCAACACTCGGGCTTTGCCTGGGAGCTGGCCCAACAGTCCTTCTTCCAAACAGCTCTGCCCCACGGTTGTATCTCTGGCCTCAGATGAGAAGTCGATTAGGACAAATCAACTTTTAAAAAGCTCCCTGAAGAGGCTTTCCAGATTTGAAAGCAATTTTCTCAGCACAAAACCACAGGATTTAAAAAAACAAAAACCGAAGGGCTCTTAAGTACAAACTTTTATCTATTAAACCTTGATTGAATGTGAAAGACCAAACACAATGGCATCAAGTGAACAGAAGAACGAACGACCACCCAGGGTTGTGACCACCCACGTGGGCCCCTCAGTGTGCAAGTGGCGCAGGTGCGGGCGATGCCAGCCTCCACGTCCGCCATGCTCGAGACCCCGCCAGTCAGCCTTCCTCCTTCCTTCATGGTACACTTCTGTGGCCCCAGTGTCCCTATTTTTATCCTGATTCCGATAACCAGGTCCTTGAAGAATTTTGGAGGAATCAACTGTTTTGTTTTTAATGGCATACAAACTTCCCCTGCTGCATTAAATCCCTTTAGAAAACACATCAGACAGCAAGCGTGAGTGACCATGCAGGAGACTAGGGAAAATTCTAGCTCGTGTAGCTTTAAAAGAAAAACAAAACTATCACACAAGTTACACTGAACACTCTGGCTACATAAGAGCTCCATTCACGGCCACAAAACCCCTTCAAGTCCCTCGTTGTCAGGCTTGAAACAAAGCCTCCTGGTAGAAAAGTGTCTTCTCTCAGTAAAAACATCAGCATCAGTTTATCTTCGATAGAGCCTAGGTTTCGGGTGTGGTCTCCCTCTGTATCTGTCCTCAGCCTCTCTTGCTCCAACTTTCTCTGATGCTCCAGGAAGTTTAAAATTGTAATCTGTTGTGACGTAAGGTATTGTCCCTTGGAGCCCACGCTGAAATGGAAACACAAGAGAATGTGTGGAAACACTCTAGATCGAGCCTGGAAGAGTTTATGGTGTTTTATTTCTTACCTGGAAGACAGTGTGGAGGTGAGAGCCAGAGGACCCCTTGCTCTCACAGGCATCTGATCCCTTCCCTCGAAGGCCCCCCATAGAGCAACTGGCCCCATAACAACCGTGCCTGTGCCTTTCTGTCTGGCTCAATCCCACGCACTCATCAGACAGCACGAGAGCAAGTGGGTGTGCTGTGTGCTTCTGTCTCAGTAAGTGCAACCAGCAGGTGAGAATGGCAGGAACACCCACTGCTCCCAGCCCACTTGCAGCCCCTGTGGCTGTCACTGGGGGCCACAAAGACACTCTCGGCCAGCAAGGCCCAGCCATGGGTGCATCTGAAGACTGTCCTCAGGAGGGGTCATCCTGGGGAGGCACCTCTACTCTCCAACGCAACCTCCTCCCATGGCAATAGCTCTGCCACAGAGCTCTGGACCCCACGTGACAGCAGTGTACAATCTTGGGCCCTAGAGGCCACCCTTACACTGTCTTGCCTCACTGAGGATCTACAGTGAAGCATGGGTTTCCCAGACAGACAGCCTTGTTCCTGTGACTCTCAGCCAACTTCAGCTCCTTGCTTCCTGTGGACCCGGCCGGGCTCCCTCCAGGGCTTGCCCTGGGTCAGGCTCACCTGGTTCTTGAAGACACAGTGTGGAATGGAAACAGCTCCAACAAGCAGACAGTTCACGGTTCTTAGCTCTTCTGGGGGCACAGGGGTGAGGATGTGGTACAGCCGCTTCTCCATGTCAATGCCTCTACAGATGCCTACAAGACAACACAAAGATCACCCTTTCCAGAAGACAGTAAACCTCCCCACCATAGAAACAGCAGAATGGCTTTGAAAATAAGTTTCAACTTCAACTGTTTTGCTTGGAAAATATAAGAAAACCAAGAGATGGAATACTTGAGAATTCAAAGACATTTTTGCAAACTTCCCTTTGTTCAGCCGTGAGGAACAAAAGTGGGTTACATGCAAAAGGTCTAGGTAGATTTAATTAAGGGGAGCACAGGTCAAAGAGAAAAGCCATCATGGAGAAGCACAATGATGATGATGTCATCTTTTCCCATCACCATTCCTTCTTTACAGTCTGTCTGAAGTGACAGTTTCTGTGGAAGTGCTTTTGGGAAGTACAGTGCTGCACATCTGAAACATGCATTTAATTAAGAACTGTGTTAATTTGGGGTTACTTAGTTCCAACACCCTTTCAAAACTATATACTGTCATTTATTGACCTTGGGGAGCCAGGGTTGGTGAAGGAGGCAGGGATCTAATCCTTCTAGGCACCTCGAGCCCTGGTCCAGATCCCAGATGGAAGTGCCACCCTGTGGCACAAACTGTGTCTGCGTTCCAGTCACTCCTAACTGAGGGTAGAAGTGGAGGATCCAATCGAGCAGCTTCCCCAATGGCCAAGTGCAGAAATGCCGATGGCCAACTAGCATGGTGACAAGAGGTGGACAATCTGACATATTTTGAAAACAGAAGCCACCAGTACTGTTCACGGGCTGAAAGTGGCAAATGAAGGTGAGGAGATGCCAGGGAGGAGCTGGGGTTCTCTGCACAGACGCGTGAAAGGAGGGGGTGGTGGTGAGGGAGGAAAGAGTCTCAGCTTTGGAAGAGTGTTTTAGATGCCAGGGAGACCCCCGAGTGGAGAGATCCACCAGCAACCTGGATTTGGAAGGCAGATGCACGGCTGTGCTAGAAGGACACTATGGAAGAGCCAGCATAAAGACAAAGATCGAAAGCCCAGCAGTGCGCGTGACAGCCTCGGGGAATGGTGTCAAGGGAGAAGAGGAGCAGGACGGGCCCTCAGGAATCCTAGGTTTGGAGGAGCTGGCAAGAGAGGCAGAGAAAAGGCTGCTTTCTTCCTGGCCTCCAACCCCTGGGGCACGCCGTGTAGAGGAGAGAGGAGCTACCTGACCTCTCCAGCTAAGAGACAGCTACAAGGTCAAGACCAGTCATCCACAGCTAAAGAGGGGGGATCCATTTCAGTAGGTTCATGGACATGTTGTCCTCTCAGACTCACCGAACCCCAAACAATCACAGATTGGAGTCTGGGCAAGCAGGATCGGCCCATTCGTGTACCCTCTGACGTCATCCAGGATCTTGCAAAGTCCAACCCAGCTGGCATTGACAGCGTACAGGATGTGGGTAGGGGCGACGTCAGAGTGGATAATCCTGAGTGCGACTGCATTGAAGGGGACCTGGAAGACAAATCAGCATCTCCCTCTATTAACTTCTACTTTGAAAGACTACTTTTAAGTTTTACAAGTTGATTAGCCAGCTATCTAAAGCTAGGGTTTCCAAACCATCTACCAAAGGCATCTATAAAGAATAAAAACACTAACCAGTGTTTGGTTATGGTTGCACTGCTTTAATACACAGACCCTAAGAAATGTACACAAATTTCTTTTGTCTTGTTTTTTTTGAGACAAGGTCTTGCTCTGTCATCCAGGCTGGAGTACACTGGCACCATCACAGTTCACTGTAGCCTTGAGCTCCTAGGCTCAAGCCAAACTCCTGCCTCAGCCTCCTGGGTAGCTGAGACTATAGATCTGGACCACCACACCTGACTAATTTTTTAAATTTTTTGTAGAGATGAGGTCTCGCTATGTTGCCCGGGCTGGTCTTGAACTCATGGCTTCAAGCCATCCTCAGCCTCCCAGAGTGTTGGGATTATAGGCATGAGCCACTGCATCCAGCCCACAAATTTCTTGTACACCGGCAACATGTGCTGGAATTCTAAACCAAATACCTGCCACTTTCTAGTCTAAAGAGATGTGTATGTACTCAGGGGCAGTACAGGGAGACCTCATCTCTTAAAAAACAAAAAGAAGGCCGGGCGCGGTGGCTCACGCCTGTAATCCTAGCTCTCTGGGAGGCCGAGGTGGGCGGATCATTTGAGCTCAGGAGTTCGAGACCAGCCTGAGCAAGAGCAAGACCCCATCTCTACTATAAATGGAAAGAAATTAATTGGCCAACTAATATATATAGAAAAAATTAGCCGGGCATGGTGGCGCATGCCTGTAGTCCCAGCTACTTGGGAGGCTGAGGCAGCAGGATTGCTTGAGCCCAGGAGTTTGAGGTTGCTGTGAGCTAGGCTGACACCATGGCACTCACTCTAGCCTGGGCAACAAAGTGAGACTCTGTCTCAAAAAAAAAAAAACAAAAAGAAAACGATTAGAGATGTCCTAAATGAGTCAAAGCAGAGAGAGAGAGCTGGTGGACGCCTTTAGTCCAGTTACGTGGGAAAATCACTAGAGGCCAGGCAATGGAGGCTATAGTGTGCTATGATTGCTCCTGTGAATAGCAGGTGCACTCTAGCCATCACTAAAAAATATATATATTTTTTAAACTTACCATTTTAACCTTGAGACAGAGTCTCACTTTGTTGCCCAGGCTAGAGTGAGTGCCGTGGCGTCAGCCTAGCTCACAGCAACCTCAAACTCCTGGGCCCAAGCGATCCTCCTGCCTCAGCCTCCCGAGTAGCTGGGACTACAGGCATGCGCCACCATGCCCGACTAATTTTTTCTATATATTTTTAGTAGGCCAATTAATTTCTTTCCATTTTAATAGAGACGGGGTCTTACTCTTACTCAGACTGGTTTTGAACTCCTGACCTTGAGCAATACTCCCACTTCGGCCTTCCAGAGTACTAGGATTACAGGCGTGAGCCACTGCGCCCAGCCAAAAATAAATTTTTTTAAAAAAATTAAATAAAATTGGCTGGGCGAGGTGGCTCACGCCTGTAATCCTACTACTCTGGGAGGCCGAGGCGGGAGGATTACTCAAGGTCAGGAGTTCGAGACCAGCCTGAGCAACAGCAAGACCCTGTCTCTACTAAAAATAGAAAGAAATTAGCCAGACACTAAAAATATATAGAAAAAATTAGCCGGGCTTGGTGGCGAATGCCAGTAGTCCCAGCTACTCGGGAAGCTGAGGCAGCAGGATTGCTTGAGTCCAGGAGTTTGAGGTTGCTGCGAGCTAGGCTGACACCACAGCACTCTAGCCTGGGTGACAGAGTGAGACTCTGTCTCAAAAAAAAAATTTTAAAAAGTAGAGGGAGGCTGGGCGCGGTGGCTCACGCCTGTAATCCTAGCTCTCTGAGAGGCCGAGGTGGGCGGATCATTTGAGCTCAGGAGTTCGAGACCAGCCTGAGCAAGAGCAAGACCCCATCTCTACTATAAATACAAAGAAATTAATTGGCCAACTAACATATATAGAAAAAATTAGCCGGGCATG
>VSMD01008373.1:0-45062 GCA_008750895.1 Mirza zaza | reverse complement strand
TTTTTTGAGGCAGAGTCTCACTTTATTGCCCAGGCTAGAGTGAGTGCCATGGCGTCAGCCTAGCTCACAGCAACCTCAAACTCCTGGGCTCAAGCAATCCTGCTGCCTCAGCCTCCCAAGCAACTGGGACTACAGGCATGCGCCACCATGCCTGGCTAATTTTTTTCTATATATATTAGTTGGCCAATTAATTTCTTTCCGTTTATAGTAGAGATGGGGTCTCGCTCTTGCTCAGGCTGGTCTTGAACTCCTGAGCTCAAATGATCCGCCCACCTCGGCCTCCCAGAGAGCGAGGATTACAGGCGTGAGCCACCGTTCCCTGGCCGGCCAATTAATTTCTTTCTATTTTTAGTAGAGACAGGGTCTTGCTCTTGCTCAGGCTGGTCTTGAACTCCTGACCTTGAGCGATCTGCCAACCTCGGCCTCCCAGAGTGCTAGGATTACAGGCTTGAGCCACCGCGCCCGGCTGGGAAATTCTCTTTATTGCTAGATTATTTCAAGGTGTGTGTATTAGCCAGGATTCCCTAGAGAAACATTATTAACAGGATCTGTCTATCGATATGAAGAGATTCCTTTCAAGTTATTGGCTTATGTGATTACAGAGATAGAGAAATCCCACGATCTGCCGTCTGTAAGCTGGAGACCCAGGGAAGCCGGTGGTGTGGTTCAAAGGCCTAAGAACTAGACAGCTGATGGTGGAGGTTCCAGGCTGGGTGTGAAGACCCGAGAACCAGGAGCACTGAGGGCAGGAGAAGATCCATGTCCCAGCTCAAGCAGTCAGGCAGAGGGGGTGCAAATCCAATGTGCCTCTGCTTTTTTGTTTTATTCAGGCCCTGAATGATTGGATGGATGGGGTGATATTTCCCCACAGTGGGGAGGGCCATCCGCTTTACCCAGTCTACTGATTCAAATGCCGATCGATCTCTTCTGGAAAAACCCTCACAGACACACCCGGAAATCATGTTTAAGCAGCTGCCAGGCATCCTGTGGCCCAGTCAAGTTGACACATAAGATCAGTCTTCACTGTGTGTTTATCATGCATCCAGCTCTTAAGGTAATGGTTAATTTGTTGGCTGGTGAGATAATTCACTGTAAACAATCCATGACGAAGGATTTCACATTTTTCCTTCGCAAAGCTCTTTGTATGTAATTATCCATGTCATTTCCTCTTTGGGACTCAGTGGAGAATTCTTTAGGACCTGGAAAAATCTGCCTTGAGTGAAAATTCACTAGTCACTGGCCTCACCAGGCGTGGTTCTCTTAGGCAATTTTGATTGTCAGGGACTCTGTGTATTTTTTTTTTTTTTTTGAGACAGAGTCTCCCTTTGTTGCCCAGGCTAGAGTGAGTGCTGTGGCATTAGCCCAGCTCACAGAGACCTCAAACTTCTGGGCTCAAGCGATCCCCCTGCCTCAGCCTCCCAAGTAGCTGGGACTACAGGCATGCGCCACCATGCTTGGCTGATTTTTTCTATATAAATTAGTTGGCCAATTAATTTCTTTCTATTTATAGTAGAGACGGGGTCTCGCTCTTGCTCAGGCTGACTTTGAACTCCTGACCTCGAGCAATCTGCCCGCCTCGGTCTCCCAGAGAGCTAGGCTTACAGGCGTGAGCCACCGCGCCCGGCCTCTGTGGTATTAATATTAAAAAGAAATCCTGCAGGTTTCATGTTGTACTCAGAGCCCTCTTTGAGAAGTCTGCCCAGTGGAGGGGACAAGGCAGGGCTGCTGAGATGGGCCACGCCAGCTCACGAGAGAGCCTGGTTCTATCATACTGTAAGACAGGGCACAGGTCTTCCTCATAGCAGGCCACCAGCTGAGAAGTGAGACTTCAAGCAAGTGAGAGAGTGTTAACAGCAACTTGGGGTAAAAAAAAAGATTATATTAAAAACAGGCTCTTCTCAGCTTAGCCACATGTGCTGTCTATATTTTATGGTAGACTTCAGATCAATAGGATCAGAAATCAGATTTTTACTTTATCAAGAACCAATATATTAGAGAAAGTAGCTTTTATTTATAGAGACCTTATTATGTCCAGTCAGTGTCATGAGCATGTTTTTAAAAACAGAGCCTGATAATTAATTTTGGCGTATTAGCTCACGATGGCCACAGATTACTTGGGATTGATGATTTTCTCAAGGCACTTTCTTAACAAACTACCCGGTCACAAAACGGTAGATGCTTGGCTGCTTGGTGAGCATAGAATTAAAACAAAGATGATTTTCTGTTTTTCAAAGATTGTGTCTATTAATGTTGGGGTCCTGCTTCACTGTGTGTATTTCCTGTCTCTGGATAACTGGTATCAGTAATTAGAATCAGGGCTCTTCCACTGCAGCATGCTAATGTCACACGGACACCTTCTCATCCCGAGTTTCTCCTTTTGCTCGAATCTTTGCATGTTGCTGCCCACATCCACACTTTCCTTCTCTCATGGCAATATTACCTGGAATACAATACATGGATTGGGCCCAGGAAGTTTAACAGCAGAGGTATGGCTCCTACAGAGTGAGTTTCGACACAGCAAATTGGATGAAACTCAGGCCCTTAATCAGGGAACACGATGTACATTATTACACAGGTCACCACTGGCCAGAACACAATTGTGACTGGGCCCCAGCAGAGCGGAGGGAGAGACAGAGATGTTGGGTGCGGAGCTTGGGAACACACAGAGGCTTTGTCTCAGTGGCTGTCAGCTCAGTTGGTATCATATTCCTCTGTTTACCATTGAAAGTTGGGACTGTGCAGCTAAAAATGTGTGAGGCTGAGGTCAACATCTTGCATGAGACAGATTTACACAGAAAGTGAGGGCTGAAGAGCAATGGAGGAACTGTTTAGGTTTTAGTTCTCTTCGATTTGATCAACGAATTCATGATTATTTACCTTCCAATAATTAAATGCTCTTATAGTTATTTATAAAAGAAAACAGTCACTTTTTCGTATTTATATAGGAAAGATAGCATTGTTGTGACTGAAAAATCTATGGCCTGTCTTTTAGCTTTGGAATAAAAAAAGACCTTTACAACACATATTTTGATAGGAATTTTGTTAAGTCAACAGTAATTGTCTAACTGTGCATATGAGTTTATGTACATTTAAGATTTTAGGTGAAATACGGGAGATGCTCTTATCTTACCAGTGACATATACATCTCCTTTCTTCCTTTTTTTTTTTTTTTTTTTTTTTGTGAGACAGAGTCTCACTCTGTTGTCCAGGCTAGAGTACTGTGGCATCAGCCTGGCTCACAGCAACCTCCAACTCCTGGGCTCAAGCAATCCTCCTGCCTCAGCCTCCCGAGTAGCTGGAACTACAGGCATGCACAACCATGCCCGGCTAATTTTTTCTATATATATTTTTAGTTGGCCAATTAATTTCTTTCATTTTTAGTAGAGACGGGGTCTCGCTCTTGCTCAGGCTGGTTTCCAACTCCTGACCTTGAGCAATCCACCCGCCTCAGCCTCCCAGAGTGCTAGGATTACAGGCATCAGCCACTGCACCTGGCTGTACATCTCCTTTCTTAAAGTAACTTTTTTCTGTAAATAATTCACTCATTTTATACTAAATGTCAATAACCTCCCTAACAAAATGTTTGCCATTCTCTCTACCACTTTTTATGCTCGACTTTTCTCTATGTGTCCACATAAAACAGTGTCATGTCTGACAGCTTATGCATTTGGGGTTTCTTTTTAGAGTGATAAAAATGTCATAAAATCGCAGAGTGGTGATGGCTCCGCAGCCTTGTGAATATATTAAAAATCCACTAAATTTACAAGTGAGTTTTATGGTATGTACAAATTATATCTCAATAAAAACAATGACTGTGTCCATTGGTAGACAGTGGCAGGTTAACTACACATGCTTATTTTATCTACTCTCCCATCCAAAATATTACTAAAATTATAGTAGTAAAAATATTTTAAAAGGGCAAAGGATTCAAACTTATTTTACTCCATAAAGGCAGTAGGGCATTTAAAAACAAAAGGTTTTTAACTCCCATTGAAAAGAAGACACCAAAAGATGAGACATTATAACACAATTTGGGGAGATAAAAAGTGGATGGAGGATGGTAACTCACTTGGAGCAGAGGAAGTTACTATTCAGGGGCTTGCAGGGGTGATGCCCAAGAAAAGCGCTCGGAAACTGCGCTGAGGATCCCGCACATGGAGGTTCCAGGTACAGTGGAAAGCAAGGATGCTTTCATGGAGGATGAAATGCAAGGATGCAACATGGAGAAGCTGTACCCCCTGCGTGGATTCTCAGTTTCACTGCACTAACTCGCTGCGCCACTGGAAGTTTATTATGGAGAAATTTCCAGACTCAGGAACGGTGAGGAGCAGGGGTGATGGGCAAGGCTTACACAAAGAGCAAAGTCCACACACTCACGTGGGTCCTCAGGTTCCTTGCCCATTCTGATCACAGAATATCAACAGCAAATTAGTTAAGCTCTTCTACCTTCCCTACCCCAAGAGCCTGAAAAACAGATTGCTCCTCACCAAAGTAACTGAATGACCCAATGGGAAAATCCTCCATCTCTTTGTATTTTGAGGTTGGCCCATGAAGGGCCAACGTGGCTGCCCCTGTGTCCCCAGCAATGAGCCCATGGAGCATCCAGTTGTTATCTTGAATGCCTGGCTGTTAAATAGCGGTGGAGGTGGGGCACAGTGACTCACGCCTGTAATCCTAGCACTCTGGGAGGCCAAGGTGGGAGGATCGCTTGAGGTCAGGAGTTCGAGACCAGCCTGAGCAAGATCGATTCCCTGTCTCTACTAAAAGTAGAAAAATTAGCCAGGTATGGTGGCTCATACCTGTAGTCCCAGCTACCCAGGAGGCTGAGGTAGGAGAATTGCTTGAGCCCAGGAGTTTGAGGCTGCTGTGAGCTAGGCTGATGCCACAGCACTCTAGCCCAGGTGACAGAGTGAGACTCTGTTTCAAAAAAATAAAAATAAAAATAAAAAATATATAAAATAAAATAAACAGTAGTGGACAGTGAAAGATCACTGGACAAAGGGTGAGAAGGGGAGAGTTGAAAACAAATAACCAGGATGAAGAAGCCTGGAGTTAGCAAACCAGTTCAATGCAAGGTGCACAACTAACAAAGAAGCAAACATCCCCCGAGAGTTTAGAGTAGGTGCTTTGAAAATGGAAAAGTTAGCAAATGAGAATGAGGTCTTGAAATTTCAAAATATAACTGTCAAAATGAAATACAAAATTCAATAAGAAGGGTATAATGAATGAAATAAGAAAATCTTCATGAAAGATAAAGCAAGAAGTCAAAGAATTGGAAACCAGGAAAGGAGAGAATGAGGAACAATTTAGAGGATCAATTTGGATAGTTCAATAGCCAAATTATAAAAATTTCAGAAAGAAGAAAGAAAATGGAAAGAAACGAATTAATAAAAACAATAGCAACAACAAAACATTTATAGAATGGAATGTTATGAATTTCCAGATGAAAAGAGGTCCACCAAGTGGGGATGTAAAATGACTCACATTGAGGTGTAAGGTGGTGAAGTTTCCAAATAGGGTTAAAATAAGATCTTGAACATTTCCAGAGCTTCTAAAAAAAAAAAAAAATCATAGGCAAAGAAATGGGAGTCTGAAAAGTCTAGAACCTCTCAAAAACAGCACTGGAGGAAAAAATATTGTAAAACAATGCATCACATCAAAAAAATCAGAAAAATAAAACAATACATCCACATTGTTTTTCTGAGGGAAAATCATTCTCAACCTGGAATTCTGTGCATAAAGAGGCAATCAAGTGTGAGGGTAGAATAAAGGAGTTTTCAGGTAAGCAAGCATTGAAAAATTTCCTCTCTATATACCCTTTCTAAGAAAGGTACTGGAGGGTGTGTTTCAGGAAAATGAGGTCTGAACCAAAGATGAGGATGGCGTGGGATGCACGACAAGGTGATCCATCACAGCAGAGCAAGGCAGGGAAGACCCAAAACCAGAGCAACAGAGCAAGAGGGCAGAGGATCGCAGAAGGCAATAGACATAAAAGATTACTCAATGTATTAGAATGCTTAAAAATCGTTCATAGATATTTGACAGAACTGTTATAGAGTACTTACAAAAAATGAGTGATAAGTAAATAAAGAAACTAAGCAGATTAAATAAAAGCAAAACCAGAACCATTATTAATACCTCAGGAAAAAGAAAATTATACAAAGAAAGGAAGCAATCATAGTTCATTACACGGTTCTGTAGGAAATAATATTTAAGTATGTATAATAATATGAATACTGACTATTCTAACTACATTCAGTAGGTGAAGGAAAAGGGAGAGGAAAAAGCAGAATGTGAGAAAACGACACCCTCAAAAGGAAGCCAGTAGCCTGCCATAAATGCGTATGTAAGTGACTGTTTGTGTGAATTATTTAGCAATATGGAAATAAATGGAGGAAATAGCTAAAAAGAAAAGTTAAGTGCAGTGGTCTCCCATGGGTGGGATGGTGGAGTGTGGGGAGATGGCACAGGAACCTATTGTTTTTCAACATAAGCCTTTTAATTTTGTTATAACTTTGCACAAATGTTATTTTGATACATGCAAAAGCTAATTAACATAGTACTCATTGGCACTGTGGTGTATTAGTTTGCTAGGACTGCCAAGATGAAGTGCCACAAACTGGGGGACTAAGACAACAGGCATGTATTGTCTCACAGTTCTGGAAGGTTGAAGGCTGAGGTCAAGGTGTGGGCAGGATTGGTTTCTTTTTTTTTTTTTTTTTTTTTTGAGACAGAGCCTCCCTTTCTTGCCCAGGCTAGAGTGAGTGCCGTGGTGTCAGCCTAGCTCACAGCAACCCCAAACTCCTGGGCTCAAGCAATCCTGCTGCCTCAGCCCCCAAGTAGCTGGGACTACAGGCATGCGCCACCATGCCCAGCTAATTTTGTCTATATATTTTAGTTGGCCAATTAATTTCTTTCTATTTATAGTAGAGACGGGGTCTCGCTCTTGCTCAGGCTGGTTTCGAACTCCTGACTTTAAGCAATCTGCCCGCCTCAGCCTCCCAGAGTGCTAGGATTACAGGCATGAGCCACCGCGCCCGGCCAGGATTGGTTTCTTGTGAGGGCTGTGAGAAGAATCTGTTCCAGGCTTCCCTCCTTGGTTTGTGGATAGCTGTCTTCTCCCTGTGGGTTCACATTGTCTTTCCTCTAAGTGTGTCTTTGTGTCCAATTTTCCCCTTTGTACAAGGACACCAGTCATATTGCATTAGGGCCCACTTTAATGACTTCATTTTACCTTGGTCACCTCTGTAAAGACTGTGTCTTCAAATAAGATGAAATTCTGAGGTAGTTGGGGTGAGGACTTTCACATAGGAATTTGGGGGACGGAGGGAGAGAGTGGGACACAATTCAACATGTGACACGTGGGGACTGTCCGTTGTAGCCAAAGTTTCTGTGGGGAAATCCTCTGTAATGCTAGCCAGTTACTTTTTTTTTTTTTTTTTGAGACAGAGTCTTACTCTATTGCCCGGGCTAGAGTGCCGTGATGTCAGCCTAGCTCCCAGCAACCTCAGACTCCTGGGCTCAAGCAATCCTCCTGCCTCAGCCTCCCAAGTAGCTGAGACTACAGGCATGCGCCACCATGCCCAGCTAATTTATATATATATATATATGTATGTGTATGTGTATATATATATATATATATATACACACATACACACACACACACACATATATGTTTTTAGTTGGCCAATTAATTTCTTTCTATTTTTAGTAGAGACAGGGTCTCGCCCTTGCCCAGGCTGGTTTCGAACTCCTGACCTTGAGCGATCCACCTGCCTCGGCCACCCAGAGTGCTAGGATTACAGGCGTAAGCCACCACGCCTGGCCTGGTTACTTAACTTTGACTGTGAGCCCACTTGGAGTCCTGGGAGATCTTGCCCTGTGTGCAACACTTTAAGGGAAGAGACCCTGACTCAGACGCCACCTCCCTAGCAGTCTTCTGGGAGAGAAAGTGCCACCACAGGAAAGACAAACACCCACGTTTAAATAGGAATAAAAAGAGATGGCAAAACCTCCACACTTTGGTTGCATACATTGTGTATCACTGCATGTATTAGGGAGTAGAAGATCAAAGATGGGACTGCACAAAAATTTGTCATTAAGGATCTTTGTTGGGAAGGTTGGAGGAGCAGAGGGGCCCTTTAGTAAAGATGGATCTTTATAATCTCCTCACTCAATCCTGTATTGTCTAAATAGCCTGAATTAGTCTCCAGTTGTTTCGTGACTAGGAAGCAAATCCTTACAACTGTAAGCTTCTTTAGGCCTGGGCCATAAGAGCTGGCATGGATGCAGGACTCTGTGTGCCACGTGCTGTTTTAACCATCATGCATATCTTGACTGACTTAGTCCTCGCTCTAATCCTATGAGGTGGCTCCTGTGATTATCCCAGTGTCAGGGCCTCCAGAGCCTATGCTCTGAGCAACCTTGCTGTCCTCAGCCCTCACTCACAGCCACAGCAACCCAAGCAAAATGCTGGCCTCACAGTAGGAGTGAGTAAACCAGCATAAGGTTTATAACTCATTGCTCGGAGAAAGAATGTTCAATTAACTATGAAGTTAATACATGATGAGATTTATACTGAATGTTTGCAGTCTCATTGGATTACCTCTTCAAGCTTCCCTGGCTGATTCTTTTTGATTGTTTTTGAGACAGGGTCTTGCTCTGTTACCTGGGCTGGAGTGCAGTGGTGTCATCATAGCACACAGCAACCTCCAACTCCTGGTGGCTCAAGCAATCCTCCCGCCTCAGTCTCCTGAGTAGCTGGGACTATAGGTGTAAGCTGATTCTTATTGCCTATACTGAGAAAAGAGCCTAAAAGGAAACCTGGTGATAATGTTGACATTTATATTTCATCATCATGCAAGGTGCTCTGGGAATTCAAGAGGCAAGGCTGCTGTTGGTTCAATCAGCTTCAGAAGTATCCTTTGATCTTTCAACTCATTAGTGGGTAGTTCTACATATATAAAATAAAATAAAATTTAGCAGAAGAAAAGAGTTATAAGACCCATGACATTTAACAGAACACAGAGATATGGGAATAACGTGATTCCCTAAATTTGGGAGAATAATAAGAAAATGCCAATGTCTAAGACTGAAGCCAATATTACCATGTTAATCGAGTGAGGTTCATCATTTGCAGAAACCATCCACCCTGAGATATGATTTATAAAAGTTTTCATAAATTTGAATGCATAGGGTAATTGTCATGGAAACTTCAATCTTAGTTTTAACTAGACTGGATCAGAGTCATGTGAAATTAAATGTGCAAGGGCATGCATGTATGAATGTAAGTCTTGGGGTGTATGTGTATGTGGGTGTTTTAGGGAGGGAAGTGTACAGGGGTGTTTAATCTGCATGGAGTATGAAAACAGGAGCCTCAAGATAGGAATTTGTCACTGTGACTCCAACTCTGTTCATGGCTTGTGGGTATGGCTTGTGATGTGTGAGGGTGAGGTGTGGTGTGCTGGGGTGGGATGGTTTCCACGGTGGCCTGGTGTTTCGGTGGAAGGGGTGTGGCTTGGTCGGGTGAGCTGGCATGTGGTTTGATGTGGAGTTGGTGAGGAATGAGCCTCCATGAGACCTGAGGTTGCCCATGGGTGTTGATTACGTGGGATATGGGAGGTGGTGGTGCTGGAAAATGTGAGTGTGGGGGAGGGGCTAGAGAGTAGATACAGTGTGTGTGTGTGTATGTGTGTGTGTGTGTTTGTGTGTGTGTGATATGGTTGTAGCTTAGTTTAGCTTTTGTTTAGATTTTCTTTTGCTCTTTGTTTTGGTCTTTGTTTTTGTCTTTGTTTTGGCCTTTGTTTTGTCTTTGTTTCACTCTTTGTTTAAACTTTCTTTGGCTTTTGTTTGGTCTTTCTTTAGCCTTTTGTTTAAACTTTGTGTGGCCTTTTTGTAGTCTTTGTGTAGCTTTTGTTTTGAAGTGGATCTTGGCTGAGGACCCATCAAAAACACCTTGTGTAATGAAAAACCCAGGTCTATAATCTCTCCCTATATATTCTGCATGCATTGAGCTAGCCCCAACCCCTCAGGGACCCGATACAGACGTGGAAGTGTTTCACTCAACAACTGCTATTGGAAGGTAAGAGGATTCCACTGGTTTTTGTTTTGTTCCATTTTGTACTTCAAGAGGCAAGTGTACATCTATGTATTGGCCATTTCATTAAATCCCAGGGAAAACTTGCTGTAACAGCAGCCAAGATTGATAGGACGTAAAAGGATAGAGAAAACAAGAATAGAGGACACCACATTTATTCTGATGAGGGCAGATGGCCTTCCTGGAATGCTCCTGCTAAGTTTGGGAGTCATCTGAGCCTGAGGAGAAGCTCTGTTTGAACCCTGACTCAGATTCCCTTTGGTTCAAAGCCCTGTGTCGCTGGAGCTAGATCAAGTGTGTTATAGGCTTCTTCCCCCCACCCCCAATTTTGTCTTTTACTATTTATTATGATTTAAAAATGAGTGTTTCTTCTTATCTAGGAACAACTTCTTCCCTCATACAGTTGGATTTATGGGTGTTGGATACTAATGGAACAACCAAACCCAAATCGTCTTAGAATTCTGCTCCCTGTAGACTAGCAACCTTGCGTGGAAAGACAGTAATGCTTTGTCTGCTGCAGAATCTCTTAAAAAAATCACAGGGAGTTTTCAGTTCTGTGGTTGACAGAAAAAGGAAATTATGTGTCAGGGAAATAAAGTAATAAACTTGGCCAGAGTATTAGGAGGAAAATGGGGAAAAGGATTTTTAATGATTTGTTTAAAAAACAGAGAGGCAGGAAACAAACTGTTCCTGGGTGTGCAGATAGGCTGTTTTGTGATTATTTAGAACGGCAGGGATTTGGTGAGTGGATTTCAAAATTTGTTTCAGATTTACAGAATAGTTGCAAACAGTACAAAAAATTACACAAATGTTAATGTTTTACTGCATTTATCATTCACTGTCTCTTTCTGTATCCACATATATGTGCATATTATATTTTTCTGAGTCATTTGAGGTTAAATTGCACAAGCATTAAAATTAGGAAATTAACCTTGAGAAAATACTAGTATTTAATCTAGAGCTATATATATTTCATCAATTGTCCCAGGAACCAATCTAGAATCATGTATTTACCTTTATTTTTCCTGTCTCTTTAATCACCTTTAATCTGGAACCATACCTGAGATGGCCATTGTCTTCCATGACCTTGACAGCTTTGAAGGGTATAGATCAGTTATTTTGTTAAATGTCCCTCAAAGTGGGTTTGGTCTGAAGTTTTCTCATGATTAGGTCCAGATTAAGCAGTTTTTGAAGGAATATGTTTGCATTTTAGATCATACATCTCCAAATTCATACTTGAATCTGATTATCTAATAGCTACTAGGGATTTTAAATGAGTACATAGAATCTTTACACACAAAATTATAAAAATTTAAAAAAATCTAGAGCTTTTACAGATAATTCCCAAGCAATCACCAACAGTGTGTAAGTGCTGCCCCTTGGATTACAAATGGCAATTATGTACATGAACTTGATGGACATAGAGTGAGGCATTTAATTTAGATTCTTTGTGTGTGTTGGATTCATGTCTACTGCTCTATGACTATTCGTTCCATAAATGTAATAATTTCTTTCTAAGCACAATCATCTGCTGAAAGCAGATAAAGTTCAATAAAGTGCTGCCCTGGGTAGCTGCTTCAGGCTCACTGGCATCCGTTTGCAGTTGGCAGGGATGTGTGCACTGCTGGAGGAGGCATACCTTTGGTGATGTTATGAAAAGGCTCCTGATCAAAAGAATGTTCCAGCACCCACATCCCAGCATAGAACTCTCCTCTTATGGGGATGAGAATCAAAACTCTGAGATCCCCCCCTTTTTTTTTTTGAGACACAGTCTTGCTTTGTCACCTGGGCTAGAGTGCTGTGGCATCAGCCTAGCTCACTGCAACCTCAAACTCCTGGGCTCAAGCAATCCTTCTGCCTCAGCCTCCCAAGTAGCTGGGACTACAGGCATGCACCACCATGCCTGGCTAATTTTTTCTATATGTAGTTTTGGTTGTCCAGCTAATTTCTTTCTATTTTTAGTAGAGACAGGGTCTTGCTCTTGCTCAGGCTGGTCTTGAACTCCTGAGCTCAAGTGATCCTCCCGCCTCGGCCTCCCAGAAAAACTCTGAGATCCTTAAGCTGTACTAGGCATTCTTAAAACAAACTTTCTCAACAAAATCTGTGAGGAGGAATGATTATCTACATTTTACAGATGAGAAAATTGAGATCCAGAGACTAACCCATGATTACTCATAGCTAGTGAATGGCAGAGCCCAGAATGCAAACTATTACACAGTCCTACTGATTTTTTTATGGATAACATGGTTATGTTGGATGATGGATAACATCATCTTTTTATATATACCTTAAGGTTACAAAAATGGAAGTTAAAAAGATGGACTGAAGATGAATTAAACAATACTTAAAAATAATTTTTACTTATTAATAGTACAAAAATTATTTGTTTTCACTAAAAAATCAGTAGTAGAGTATTTTTAGTAAAAGCAATTGAATTCAATATGTCAAATTTACTTAGACTGTCCTTGTTTTTCTTCCTCTTTGTTAATCAAGCATAAAGATCTTTCTAGTAGTAGGGGTAGAGTGAGCTCTGCCACTTAAAATATTAATTTGGACTTATATTATTATTAGTATGATCTTCTTATTCTACTTCCTCTTTATTTTTTGAGACAGTGTCTTGCTCTGTTGCCAAGGCTGGAGTGTGGTGATATGATCATAGTTTACTGCAGCCTTGAACTCCTGGGCTCGAGGGATCCCCTTACCTCAGCCTCCTGAGTATCTGGGACTACAGGCATATGCCATCATGCCTGGCTAGTTTATTTTTCTGTAGAGATGGGGTCTTGCTCTGTTATCCAGGCTGGTCTTGAACTCCTGGCCTTAAGCTATCCTACTACCTTGCCCTCCCATAGTGCTAGGATTATAGGTATGAGCTACTGCACCCAGCCCTTAGTATAATCTTAAAGTCTTAAGTCATACATTAGTTCCTTATGTAAAAATAAGTTCAGCTAAAAGAGCTAAAATCAGATGACATAATCAACAAATATACTCACCAGGTGCAATCTACAATAATTTATGGTATTCTGAGAGCAAAGGGACAAGTGAGGGCACCCAGCCAGTCATCCATTGGCCAGGGGAAGTGACGGTGGCAGGATCAATACATGCATTACATATTAAATGTAACGATCTCATTTTTATCTTTTTAGATAGCAATAAATGTAAAAGGAAAGTCTCATACCCCATCTTCCTTACCGCAACGAACCATCTTGGGACCCCCTCTGTAGGGTTTGTGCACCTTGCTTTGAAGGCTACTGGGCTGTCCCATCTACTGTAACAATTCAATCGCACTGGGGCACAATGGACTGACACCAGCTCCTCTTGGTATTTCAGTCTCTGCCAAGCCTGGGGCATCACCATTCCAATCCCTTTCCCAGCTCCTCCTCTGGCAAGGGACAGAAAGCATCCTGGAATGCCCCTCCTGCCCTTGTTTCCATTCAACTCTCATCGCCTGCTACACCTGCCCAGTGGAAAACCCCCCAGACAGCTAGAAATTACACACAGAAGGGATCTAACCTGAACTGAAATATATACACCATAGCTCTCCAACGAAGCAACAGGTGTACCCAAGTATGACTCACCCCGTCTGCAACAGCAGAGCAGAGCTCACTCGTCTACAAAATGTTTGCGTTCAGATGGATGAGGGATTCTACTGTCTTCAAGTAGGACGGGGTTTTCTATAACTACCATAGAGAACCTTTGTGGTGGTTTCCTCAGCATCACCAAGCTTAACTTTAAATCCCTCCCCTTGAGACAGTTTTATATCAGGGTGCCTGGTAGAGACAGAACTTTCCTTTTCTTTGTAAGTGGGATAACATCTGTTTGGAAGTGGCTGGCAGTTTTATTTTTCTGGAGATGGAGACTGACTTCCCAGATGACTTCCTTTATTTTGGAAAAATTACTAAAATGTATTCGTTAGATTTGCAAATATAAAGCATCCATTATTTCTTAGAGAAAACATGGAAGTCATCAAAAATCTGAATGTGGGGCAGTTGATGAACTTATTGCACTATCTTTGTAGTACAGTGAATGTCCTGTGGCTTTACAGGACTGTTCCCTGCATGAGGCAGGTAAATGTAGTTGTTTCCCTCCCCACCCCCCAAATATGGAATTCGGTTAAAAGTTTGGGTTTCTGCCTATGGTGCTATTTAATGTTGAGGAACTCAGCTACTGGGAAAATGTAGAATTAGCTATTATGAATGCCTCATCTGGGGCTTGGAAGTCACCCTGTAGTTTGATAAAATGTTTTCCACCTGAAGGAACATGAGGACTATCCTGGGGTGGAAAAGGAGAGCCCACTTCTCTCACTCACACAAAAGAATTGGTAGCCAGGACATGGAAGACTGGGAAGGCCAGGAGAGTCTTGTGGCTGGGGTTAAGCTGCTTCCCACAACTTGGAAGTCTGCTGGGCTGGGCTGGGACCCTGGGATTAGGTCCCCTTATGTGGACCCCAAGAGTGACTTCTGTTGCTTCTGTTACCCTGAAAGCATTAGGTGAAAACCTAGTATCAGCTGTGCTCTGGGTGGTTATGGAGCTAGCCTGTTTTAAAATATACCTGAGATTTTGTTTTTATTCGGGTTTAGTGAGGCCAACGGATCAGGAGATGATTGTTATTAAAAAATAGTTTTTTACTCACAGTTCCCAAGAGGAGGGGGAACATGGGGAAGGGAACCGTGGCCACATGGGGAAGCACCAGGGTCTGTGGTCAGAAGTGAGCAGGAGTAAGGGGAAGGCGTGGGTGAGGGCTTGCCGTGTGGTTTTGCTGGGAGGAATAAGTTAGGTGGGGTAAGCAGGCCAGGCAGGCTTAGGATTGGCTAGTTGGAACAATTTCAGTGGGCTCTGAGTTGTAGCAGCTGTCCCAAGTTGTCTGCTATGTGGCCCTGGGGTGATTAGGACAGAGGAATAGTGGTTCAGCCTATAAGAGCTCAATAAAGAAGGCAATTGCTGAGTTTGAGCTCCTGATTGGTTGGTTTGCATGTGAAAGGTGTGGTTGGTTTGCATGTGAAAGGTGAGCTGGCAGGGGAGTCATTTGCCTTCTCTAGAAATTAACTAGCCCTGGGAGGGGAAGTCTCTCCAGGATCAGCAAAGCCCCAAATGACAGAGCATCAAGAATACAGAAAACAAGATCATTTCACATTGAATACATGTCTTAAAAGATCTAAAACACATTTAATACATGTATTAAAACACCCATAAAAGCAAAGGAGAAAAAGCACAGACACTATAAGATTGTAAAATAAGGATGCTTGATAGTTAATCTAGATTAAGTGGCCAGGAAAGTTTTTTTTTTCCGAGGAAGGCATATTTGAGTTGAAATCTGGTATTTTTAAGCAGGCGTTACACAAGTAAAGCAAGCTGGGGAAAATATTTCTGGAAGAAGGAATATTACATAGCAAATGTCCGAGGCAGGAGAAACCATAACACATTGATACAATTAAATATGGCTGAAGCACCGACAGCCAGGAGCTACATACCTTTTTAAACTACAATTTTCCTAACTTGGGTGGTTTTCTGAATCCTCCAAACAAGGGATTTGGGAGTTCCTACTTCAATCACTGAAACTCCATGGCTTAGATAAGTTATTGTAATGAAAACATGGATGGCACTAAATTAAACAAAACACAGACTCAAATTACAGTCGTGTTGCTTAACTACGGGGGTAAATTCTGAGAAATACATCATGAAGTGACTTCATCGTTGTGTGAACATCAAAGAGTACTTCTTACACAAACCTAGATGGTTTAGCCTAGTGCACACCTAAGCTATATGGAATAGCCTATTGCTCGTAGGCTACAAACCTATACAACCTGTTATTGTACTGAAAATTGTAGGCAATTATTACACAATTGTAAGTATTTGTGTACCTAAACATATCTAAACATAGAAAAGGTACAGTAAAAATAAGTCATTATAATCTTATGGGATCACTGTCATATAAGCAGTCTGTCATTGACTGAAATATCATTATGCGGCTCATGACTGTGTACATATCACCTAAATTATATAAATCATCCCCTTGATTACCCATTTTTCTCTAATTGCTTCTCCCCTTCCATGAAATTTTAATACTACAAATATACTGTATATTTGCTTATGTATTGCACATATATATGTGCTTTGCACATAACAAGAGTAAGATTTTTTTCCCCTCCCTCAAGAATCACTTTTCATCTTCTTGGGGGCAATACTGCCCTCTTCCAGAGTTCGTGCAGTGTACCCTCCAGACTCCTTTAATTTAGTATGTTTCATAACTGTGTAGTGCAACTAATGAAACTTGATACATTATTAACCACAGACTTCATTTGTATTTCACAAGTTTTACCAAGGACTACTGTCCTTTTTCAGTGTCAGGATCTAATCCAGGAGCCCACACTGCATTTGATTATCAAGTCTTCTTAATTTTCTCTAATCTGTGACAGACAGTTCCTCAGTCTTTCCTTGTCTTTCATGACCCTGATACTTTTGAAGAATACTGCTCAATACTGGATTTTTCTGATATCTTCTCATGATTAGGTTGAGGTCATGTATTATTGAAAAGAATTACACAGAGATGATGTGCCCTGCTCATATCAAAGAGTAAATGATGATGATCTGTCTTATTACTGCTGATGTTAACCTTAATCATTTGGTTCAGGTGGTACATTTCAGATTTCTCCACTATAAACTTACCACTTTTGCTTCATAATTAATAAATATTTCTTTGGGGGAATATTTTGAGACTACGCAAATATCCTGTTTCTCCTTACACTTTCACCTATGAATTTTGGCATCCATTAGTGAATGTCGCTTGAAAAAATTATCATTGTATTGTTCCAATAGTGATTTTCTGTTTCCCTCATTGCTTCTACATTTATTAATTGGAATTATTTTTTAAGGAAGAGTATTTCCTTTACCCCAATTTATTTATTCATTCAGTTATTTATATCAGTAGAGACCAAATGATACCTATTTTGTTCCTTGGTTTATAATCCAGTACTATTCCTATTTATTAATATTTTCTTGCTCAAATGGCTTTGGACATTGGGAGCTGTTTCACATTGGCTCCTGTGCCCTTTGACACATCCTCATCCTCTCTGAGCACTTTGTGACATTATAATTTGCTCCAGGATCAACTTGTATTTTTTCTGTCTCAGCCTCAAATCAACCACTTCTTCAATGAGCCATGGTTTCTTTTATTGGATACCTTACTAATCTGGCCTAGTATTCAGATAGTAGTTAGAAACCAAAATGCAGGTCTTAGGTGCATTATTTGCTACTCAGTGATACTTCTTCTAAGCCCTCTCAGTGGACAGAGCTAGGAAATATATTTGTGTATACTAACTCACATACTCACACATCTGTATTTATTTCTGTATATGTGACTCCAATTCAGTACCAAAAGGTTCCTTCTAGCCTTCCTCCTTTCCTCATTTGTAACTTCATTCTTTGGTAACAAGAAATATGATTCTCTTTACCTATAATATATTTATTTATTTGCTCAATCCTACTATTATAGGATTATCCACACTATTTTCCAAAGTTACTTCAGTCATCTCGTTTTTACATCTTCCTGTCAATGTGGTTATGTGATTTGTTTATTATGGTCAGATTCATTCATCACAGTCTACATTTCATCTTGGATTCCCTTTTCTTCCCAACATCTTGATTGATTTCTTAAAAAATTTCTTATTCTTCATTGAAAAGCCACATCTATGTAGACATGGGGTCTCGCTCTTGCTGAGGCTGGTCTCGAACTCCTGAGCTCAAATGATCCGCCCACCTCGGCCTCCCAGAGTTGATCATTTTTGCACCGCACTTGGCCTAGTATGCTTTTCTTGTGCCTTCAGTATCTGTTATTGTATGCTGGACATTGTGGATAATAGATTGTAGAGATTCTAGGTTGTGTTAAATTACTGGAGAATCACTTTGATCCTGTCAAGTTTTGGTTTCAGGCCTTGTTAGGGCAGACCTATTTGATCTTTGCCGTTACTCCTAAGCATGATCCCTGCCCTAGGGTGAGATCTCTCTGGGGTCTCACCAGAAAGCTTGGGGTACTCATTAAGGTCTTACAATCTTTCCCCAGTAATGTGTGGACTCTGATATTTCTGCTTGGTTATCAGCCACTTAGCAGACGTTATTTCTTGGGCTTGCCGCAGTCTTACCCTGCAATTGCACAACTTTGGATTTCGCCAAATATCCGAGAGAAATTATATACATTCATGTGCCATGTAATATTTTGGTCAATGATCAGCAATGGTCCCATAAGATTATACTGGATAATGATAATAAACGACTATGTTACTGGTTTGTGTATTTACTATACTACATAGTTTTTCTTGTTATTTTGGAGTGTACTCTTTCTACTTATATGTAAAAAAGCATCAGGCAGGTCCTTCAGGAGATATTCCAGGAGAAAGGATTATTGTTATAGTTGATGACAGCAGTGGCTTTGAAGACCTTCTAGTGGGACAAGATGGGGAGGTGGAAGACAGTGATATTGATGATCCTGACCCTAGGTTAATATGTGAGTTTGTGTCTTAGTTTTTTTTTTGTTTTTTTTTTTTGAGACAGAGTCTCGCTTTGTTGCCCAGGCTAGAGTGAGTGCCGTGGCGTCAGCCTAGCTCACAGCAACCTCAAACTCCTGGGCTCGAGCGATCCTCCTGCCTCAGCCTCCCAAGTAGCTGGGACTACAGGCGTGTACCACCATGCCTGGCTAATTTTTTTTTCTATGTATATTAGTCGGCCAATTAATTTCTTTCTATTTATAGTAGAGACGGGGTCTCGCTCTTGCTCAGGCTGGTTTCAAACTCCTGACCTCGAGCAATCTGACTGCCTCGGCCTCCCAGATTGCTAGGATTACAGGCGTGAGCCACCACGCCCGACCTGTGTCTTAGTTTTAACAAAAAAGCTTAAAAAGTAAAAAATAAATTAAAAAAATTAAAAAGTAGGAGAAAGCTTGTAGGATAAGGATATAAAGAAAGGAAATATTTTTTGTATAGCTGTACAATGCATTTGTGTTTTAAGCAAGGTATTATTACAAAAGCATCAAAAAGTTAAAAAAATTAAAAGTTTATAAAGCGAAAAATTACAGTAAGCTAAGTTTAATTTATTATTGATGAAATAAAAATACGGTTTTTATAAGTTTAGCGTATCTTAAGTGTAAAGTGTTTATAAAGTCTACAGCAGTGTACAGTATTGTCCTGGGACTAGGCCTTCACATTCACTCACCACTCACTTGCTAATTCAACTTCCAGTCCTACAAGCTCCCTCCATTTATAAGTGACCTCTACAGGTGTACCATTTTAAATTTTGAATACCTTATTTTTACCGTATTCTATGTTTATAGAATATAAACATAGAATGTTTTTATAGAATGTTTATATATGTTTAGATATACAAATACTTAGATATGTTTAGATATACAAATTTAGATATGTTTAGATATACAAATACTTACCATCGTGTTACAATTGCCTACAATATTCAGTCCAATAACATACTGTACAGGTTTGCAGCCAAGCTACAATGGACTATACCATATAGCCTAGGTATAACCTATAGGTAGGTTATACCTTCTAAGTTTGTGTAAGTGCACTCCATGATGTTTGCTCAATGACAAAATTGCTTAATGACACGTTTCTCAGAATGTACCCCTGCTACTAAGCAGTGATGCATGACTATAGCTTCCCATTGGTTTCTTACTGTCTGTTTCTCTCTGCTCTGCCCTTCGAGATTCCTGCAGTCTTAGTACCCTCCCCAGCTCTTGCCTCTGTTTCTTCCTTTCTCTGCGTTGACTCTTTTCTTGTACAGCAGTTTGAAAAATATCTTCACAGAGAAAACCAGGATGAACGTGGGCTCTGAATCCTTTGTTTCCATTTTCTCAGGGAATCCTTTGTTTCCTTTTTCTTAGCCCTGCAATGATTGCCATTCAATGCCTGAACATAATTCTTTTGTATATTTCCTTCAGTTTTATTGTTTTCAGTGGGAATGTAAGTTCGACACTTGCTACTATATCATAGGATTTCAATTATTCTGTCAAGCAGGTGGGAAAAGAGAAACATGCTAGTGATCTTTGTCCAATTTAACTGAGAACTCTTACGAAGATTTATATAGTTATTATACAGAGTTTTCAATAGCATCATTACTACTGGAATAAAACTTATCAACTTAGACAACCAATAAGAATTACAAGTTTCTTTTGGTGGGTAATTTTGTGTCTAGAATCTATAATCTTATAAGATCTTTTTATTCAAATAGCACTTCCAAAATCTAATCTATGTTAAGAAAGAATGGTCTAAAGGCTGACAAAGAGTCACATAAACCTCAATATTGCATAGGAAAACAAGCCTGATACCCTTTGGAAGTTCTCAATGTAATGCCTTATCCAATTGGACTCTTTCATCTGATTTGTAATGCAAAAAACACACTTTTTTTTTTTTTTTTTTTTACTGCTATAGGAGAGAAGGACATTACTTTAACTCCTTTCTTGGGATGATTTATTTGGTTGTGAAGAGTTGCAGTTTTAGAGCCAGACTCTGGAATTTTGTTCACTGGTGTTAGAAGCAAAAATCAGGCATGTAGAACTCAAATTTACTAGAAGAAATGGAAAATGGACTATAGATTTGTAATTCAATGACAGTGAATTAACTGGATGTATAGCATTTTCCCTCTGTAATGTTAAGATGATTTTAAAGAGTTTGCATGTGGTTTTGTGACTAAATCCTCCTCCTCATTCCTCAATGGGCAAACAGCATGTAGATTAAACATCATGATCCCTTCTGGGATTGTGAGGGTGAAGCTCCATGTATAACATTTGCATTAACTGTAACCTAAGTAACTGAGATGCTAAATTAACCAGAACATATTCTACTGCTTCACTTTTAGGAAAAAAAGAAGCAAATGATACCAAGACAAGCTCATAAAGGAGATCTACTCATCAGATGTGTATGGACGAAAAAACAGGTACAAACGAATCTCTTATAGCCTTTTGGTCTGTATCTAAATCATTGCATAATGATTATTAGTATTCAGAATGCCACAGTAGAACGTAGAATCAGCAAATGACTGAGCAATCAAACCTTTCAATAAGAGTTAAACTCTTTTTAGCATGTTCAGGTGTCTCACAGTATTCTAGGTTCGGGGAGTAGGAATGTGAAAAAAAATATTTTTCTCTGCCAGTGAAACATTTCCAGAGAATTACCCACTGTGCTCATTCATCTATTGTCATGCTATGGCCCCTGTCAATACTTGAAACTACTCTATCAATCAAATGGTGCAAACATCTAGCATCTCATTTGCAACATTTCTTTCTTTCGATTTGCCCTAAGTATCTTACTACAGCTATTCTTTCATTAGGTGCTCTGAGTTGACTTTCGTTCCCACCTCATCCATTCATGAATCCATTCACCTGTCCATTCATCAATCACCCTTTTCTACCTTCTATTTTCTTTATATTACTGATAGATTCTAAGATCCATTACTTTAATTATTCTCTTGCAAATTGTCTGGCACATCCCAACCTTGGACGAACCTATTTTCTCCATGTCTACACCCAGGCTGCTGAGAACAACTGGAGAAAAATGCAATGGAGTAGATTCATCCCACTACAAATTAATGGTCAGTGACCTCAACTAGACCTTCAAAATGGCCTGATAGCCTGGTCTCCAAATTTCTGCAAAATCTCTCTTAAACCTGTTCTATTCTTCTCAAATCTCCAACTCTTTCATTCTCAGCTGGTAACCTTGGCTCCCATTTTACTGGGAAAATGGAAGCTGTTAGATGAGAACTTCACACAGCCAACTGTCTTCCCTCTTCTAACAAAGGCCAACTGTTTCACATGTGCTCTGCAGTCTGTCTCCTCAGGTTTCCCTCAGTAATGTTATTTCCTCTCTTTCCGATTTTATTTCAGCTTCTTTCTCTCTACTAGACCTTCCCCATCAGCACTTATGCATGCCCTCGTTTGTCTTATTATCACAGACAGATCAACAACCAAATAATCATCTACCTCCCCTCCCCCACAATAGCCTCTGCAAGCCACATACTCCTTTACCTACCACCATTCTCCTCCTTCTAGTCTCAAACTTTTGGGCTGAGTTTCCTATATAGTTTCTCTCTCCAAATCTTTAGCTGCTATTCCTGCCACAAATCCTTGAATCTATCTTCTATTTCAACCACTCCATGGGAACAACTCTTGCTAAGGTCACCAATTATTTCTATTTAACGTAAATACAAATTACTCTTATAGTCCTCATGTCACGTCACCTCTCAGAATCATTCTACAAATTTGACCACTTTTGACATACTCCTTGCCTTTGGTTCCCATGACAACACCTGCTCCTAGTTTCTCTCCTACCTCTCAAAGTCTCTTCTCTATCCTTTGCCATTTACTCCCTTAAGCTGTGAATATGAGACTTCTCCAATGCTCAAAGTCTCTTCTCATTCTGCCACTGAGGAAACCCCACCCATCCTCATGGCTGTAATTCCATCTATACTCCAGCAACTTTCAAATTCTATCTCCAGCCAGACTTCTCTGAACTGTCCGGGTGACATCTCCACCCAGATACCTTACCTCACCTGGAATGCATCTAAAACTGAACTCATGCTTTTGTCTTTTCCCCTAAACCTTCTTTTTCTCCAGTAGATACTGCCACCACCCACCTAGTTGCTCAAATGATACACCTTGGATTCACCCTTGATTCCTCCTGTTTACCACTCCTTATGTGCAATCAATCACCAGTCTTATTGATTCTATTCTTGGAATAGTTTGTCACCACTATCATTAATCACATGGCCTCCTGGAATAGCCTTGTAATAGATCTCCTTGCTTTCATGGGCTTCGTCCATCCATTTTCCCCAAAGCTATAGAAATGAGCTTACAAAAATGCACATATGATTATGACACATTCCTACTTAATATCCTACTTAATATCCTTAATATCCTTCCGCTCCCCTTTTAGCATTGTGTGATCTACTAAGCACGTCAGTCTTAGTAGATCTAAGTAACTCAGTCTCTGATTTCCTCTCCAGCCCATGCTGATCCACTTTCCTTCTTGCATATAATGTTGGAGCTATACTTGTCTTGTTCTGGGTCCTCAAAGGCACCCCCCACCACACACTCAGAGCCCTGGGTCTCGAACACTCTAGGCCTACTCCTCTCTCTGCTGCTGTAACATTGACTCACTCTTCAGCTCCTTTTTTCCAAGAAGACTTCCTTGACCTTTCATCCTGGTTAAGGTCCTCATTCTGTAAGAATTCATTGCCAGTCGGGCGCGGTGGCTCACACCTGTAATCCTAGCACTCTGGGAGGCCGAGGTGGGCGGATTGCTCGAGGTCAGGAGTTCAAAACCAGCCTGAGCAAGAGCGAGACCCCATCTCTACTATAAATAGAAAGAAATTAATTGGCCAACTAATATATATATATAGAAAAAATTAGCTGGGCATGGTGGCGCATGCCTGTAGTCCCAGCTACTTGGGAGGCTGAGGCAGTAGGATTGCTTGAGCCCAGGAGTTTGAGGTTGCTGTGAGTTAGGCCGACGCCATGACTCTCACTATAGCCTGAGCAACGAAGTGAGACTCTGTCTCAAAAAAAAGAACTCATTGCCCACTGGACTTTTCCTTCAAGGCACCAATTATAACTCTAATTAAACAATTACTTCTGAAGATGGTACTTGTTCAATGTCTGTCCTCTTTGCTAGAATGTATAGAATGTACACTCCCTGAGGTCAGAGTCTTTGTTCACTATCATGTTGTCAGGAACTAACATTGTGTTTGGTTCACCATATGTGCTCAGCAACTGCTGTTTTGAATGGATGAACGATTTCAATACAATATGGTAAATGTAAAGATGGAGGCATATAGATTGCAAAACAAAACAGAGATAAGTGACATTTCATTCAACTGAGGAAGTATACCAATGTAACTGCTACCGGGTGACTCGGATGATGGTCTTGGACACAAAATTTGGAGAAAGGGGTGGTCAGGTATCCAGTGCTTACTTCAGCAGTGTCTCCAGTCTGGTTTCTTTGTCTCTCTAAGACTGGAACCCTTAGGAAACCCAAGGCAGCTTAGTAGTTAACACTATCCACTAGTTGTAGGTGGATCAATAGAAATCAGCCCGTCAGGCAATCTGAGTTCTCTTCTTGTATCCTCTGCTATGACTACAGACCAAATTAACATTTATTTTTCTATAAAACCATGCAGTCTGGAAGAATTGGCTGCCTTCCCCATCATTCAGGAAAGAATTATGAGAGAGGGGATTTGTTTAATCTACATATGTGTACATTCAAAATCCCATCATTTTCATAGGGCGAAACATACAATCCTTATTTCTTACAACACAAGCACTGGATTAACAAAGGCAAATCACTATAAAACCTGGCATACCTTAAAATAATGCTTTCTATGGAGAAACTGTTTTATGCTAAAACTTTAATTCTTAAAGTAGCCCTACTGGGAATTGGACAAAACCAGTCTGAGTTCTACGTAACATCCCAGGGGACAGAAGCACCTGTTTTTTTTTTTTAAGACACTTTCAATCCTATCAGAGTCAACATTCATTCATTGAATGGATTGTGCAGCAAAACTCCGAGGATTCAGCCAGAAACCCTGCCCTCTAGGAGCTTATGCTGAGATCATAGGTATATAGCCACATTATTAATAACATGGTACACCAGTAGAAGTATGTGTAAGTTATAAAGATAACCCAGAGAAAAGACAATTCCTTAGACAAGCTAAGACCTAAGCTGAGTTGTTAAGGATGAATAGGTTTTTCCCAGTCAAACATGATGGGCAAAAGGCATTCCAGGCAAAGGGAACAGCATGCTCAAAGGTGCATCCTTTGATCCCAGGATACTGCTTCTGTCCTATGCCAGTGAGGGCTGGTGTGGGAGGTGAGGGGAAGGTGGACAGGGACCAATCACAAAGGCTGTTATGTGCCATATTAATTAAGAAACAAGGACTTGGTTCTGTAACTGATGGGACACTTGCAGTTTATGAGTAAGGGCAGATATGACAAATGTTGCACTATCCCCATGGCCACGTGGAGGACAGACTAGAGAAACATGAGTCTAGAGTCAGGGCTAGCCCATGGATAAGTAGGGAGATCAGTTGCACTCTCTTGACCCCATGGCCTGTAGAAAATTGTGGGATTATTCATCCACATACAATTCCGGTGTCACTTTGTTTGTTCACAAAGCACATATTGTATCTCAGGTATAGGAAAATGAAGGATATCATTTAAAGAACATTCAGAAAACTACTGTACTTCTTGTATGTTTATCTGGCCCTGCTAGAATAAGCAAGGTTTTTACTCCTGAAATATTTGCTAAATACATTGTGTGTGCTAAGGTCACCAACCTTAGGTCACACTTGTTCCCTTCCCTAGAATAGAGCCAGGTAGAGTTTGTTCATGAGGAAGGACTCTTGCATAACTTCATGAGACCACTGTCTGTGGGCAGTGTGGTTCTTGGACCACTTTAGTTTGTCCTTGTTGCCTAAAACAAAGCAAAGCAATGAGGGCATTTAACATGGCTTTGTTTTGTGTCCCCACATGGACTATTATCTCCAAGGTAAGTAATTAGGGCTCTCTTACTTTATTATGCTTTTCATGGTCTTGGCAAGTCCCCACATCAGTATTAGAATATGCGTATGGAATTTTCCATTACCTGGCATTGGTTTGTCACCAACAATCTACTGTTTAACATTCCTTGCATGAATTTGTAAATATAATTGTTGCCAAGGAGACAAGTGGATAAACAAGGACGAATGGATAACAATATCCATAAAGATGGCATGCAGTAAGTAGTCAAAACCAATGTTCACGTCCTACGTTTCTGTGTTTTTGCTGCTGTGGGCTGATTAACACGGAAGCCGTTGTCTTTTACTGTGTAAATCTACACTCAAGACGGCATTAGCCTCTGGCCTGAGAGAGGATACAGTAGGGTTTTAGAGACTACTGAAGATCTCTAAGGGAGCTGGTAAATGTGAAATGAATTTACTCTGCAGTCAAAATTGATCATTTTCTTCACTCAGTGGAGGGGTTGGGGCTGAACAGTGTTTGCAAGGCTGTGGTTAGCAATATATTAATGAAAGCTCAGGCCTGGGCTGGAACATTTGAACCCCAGATTGTTATTCCAGAATAGCTCTTCTACAAGCACCCATATGTGTTCCTCACTTGCAGGAAGTCAGGGGTTCCTTCTGACAGCCAGGGCTCACAGGCCTGTGATGGTTCCTCACACCAAGTGCGCCCAGTCCCAGTCAGTGTTTGTCAAATGGACAAGCCTCCCGCCCCTCTCTGGGGCCTCTGACTAGGGGTCTTTCTCGCCCCTTCACAGTCATTTTTTCACCTGTTTTTTAATGGCCAGACAGACAAAAAATGACATTTCTTTGCTGTCATTTCCCTTTCTCTGAGTACTACTGAGTTAAGCATATTGGTAATATGATTGATAGCTATTAAATATTCCTCTTTTTTTATTATTTACCTGTTTTCCTAATTTTTTGATTTATAGTTTGTTTGTTTTTGAGACAGAGTCTCACTCTGTTGCCCGGGCTAGAGTGCCATGGCGTCAGCCTAGCTCACAGCAACCTCAAACTCCTGGGCTCAAGTGATCCTCCTGCCTCAGCCTCCCGAGTAGCTGGGACTACAGGCATGTGCCACCATGTCCGGCTAATTTTTTCTATATATTTTTAGTTGGCCAATTAATTTCTCTCTATTTATAGTAGAGACTGGGTCTCGCTCTTGCTCAGGCTGGTTTTGAACTCCTGACCTTGAGGGATCAACCCGCCTTGGCCTCCCTGAGTGCTAGGATTACAGGCATGAGCCACCACGCCCGGCCTATAGTTTGTTTTTAATTTAAACATCCTGATTACTAAAACTTTATAATTTTATGTGTTAGAATATTTTCTTCTATATCAGCACAGGTCCTTTAATTCATAACTTCAAGTTATTGTATAAAATAATCTTTTCATTCTATAAAATAGTTTTTATAACTTGCTTTCCTCCTCTTCCCATTTGCTGTGGTAGAAGGAGCTTTGTAGTGTCAGGGTTAGGAATATTTTGGTCTACCTTGGTTGGCACCTTGGGACCTCATTTACTCACTCTGTTCTCAGGTGAGTTATCTGACTTCTCCGTATCTCTCATTTGCAGAATGGGGCTATTATGAGAGTATGAGAGTGAAATGAGTTATATACATAATGCCATCCTGGCTTGTATCTCATGCTGTGTGTTTGCTATTATCATTCTTATTAGGGTCTTAGGTGTGATTTCAGTTTGTTTTTCTTTTCTATTTTTTTTTATTTTGAGACAGAGTCTCAGTTGGTTGCCCAGACTAGAGTGAGTGCCGTGGCATCAACCTAACTCACAGCAACCTCAATCTCCTGGGCTCAAACAATCTTTCTGTCTCAGCTTCCCCGAGTAGCTGGGACTACAGGCATGCGCCACCATGCCCGGCTAATTTTTTTTCTATATATTTTTAGTTGGTCAATTAATTTCTTTCTAATTTTAGTAGAGACGGGGTCTCGCTCTTGCTCAGGCTGGTTTCAAACTCCTGACCTTGAGTGATCCACCTGCCTTGGCCTCCCAGAGTGCTAGGATTACAGGCATGAGCCACCATGGCCTGTTTTTCTTTTGAGTAGTCCATCCATTTCCTATTTTGTAAAAAAACGCTTCCTATGTTATGAACCATGCTACTATACATACATGAGTCTGTTTCTGGGCTCTCTCTCCTGTTTCATTGGTGTACTGGTCTTTTTTCAAGATAATACTATTTTAATTAAGTGTCGAAACTTGGTAGGGCAAGACCTTCTTATTCAAAATTGTCTTGGCTAGTCTTGATTATTCATAATTCCATAAAGACTATGGGATAATCTTGTCAATTATGTGAAAATCTGATATTGATTAGAATTGCATTCAATTTATAGATTTACTTAGAGATATTCAGCATACTTATGATATTGAATATTTCTTCCTCAGCCTTCAAGAAGATTCTGCAAATTTTTTCATGGAGGTTTTGCGTTTCCTTCATCAGATATATTTCTACCTGTAGGTGCCCTGTGGTTTTATGGTCAATGTGAATGGCTTCTTTTATTTTATATTTTCTAATTGGATTTTCCTGTTCTATAGAAATGGTTTTGATTTTCGTATATTGATCTTGTGTACAGAAATCTTGCTAGACTCTTTTGTTATTTTTTTTTTAGTTCTACTAGCTTATAGAGTCTCATAGGTTTGTTTTTGGTTTTTGTATTGGCTAGGACTTCAAGTGCAGTGTTGAATAGTAGTAATGATAGGTGGTGTCCGATCTGGATAAAATGTTTTTAAGATTTCACTGGCAGAGGACGTTCCCCTCCCTTCCCATTATGCTAAGAGTATCTATCATGAATGGATATTAAATTTCACTGAATGCTTTCTTAGTATCTATGACTGATCATTTTTACCTTTAATCTGCTAATGTGCTAAATTACACTTATAGATTCCCTAATTCAAACCATTGTGAGATTCACTTCATCTAGTTTGTATTATGAAATATTTCACCTATCGGATTGGCAAAAATCTGAGGGTTTCATATGCCACTTTGTTGTTAAGACCATCGGGAAATGGGCATTATCATACATTGCTTATAGAATAATACTTTGTACAAGCCTCATGGAGAGCAAGTTGGAAAATCTATCAAAATCTGCAATTCTAGCTTTTGATTTAAAGTGAGAACAAACCCCTGCAAGATTGCAAATACATAGACTCTTTTATCTAGTGATCCCACTTTTAGGAATTTATCCCTCAGATGGTTACATGTGCAAAATGATGGTTGCACACTTTTACTCACTACAGCATCTCTTGTAATAATAACAAACGGGGTGAAACCAAACTGTTCATTTATAAGAGACTAGTTAAGTAAATTTGGAGTTGTTTTACAATGGCATTTTAGGCAATTATAAAAAGGAGTGGGGGAAGCTCTTTGTGTTTCTATGGAAAGACATGTGGGCTAAGTGAAAAAAGTAAGATGTACATGTTATGCCTTTGTGTAAAAAATAGTGGCAAAAAGAACATATACACAGAAACACAAACGGGCATATATCTACAAACAAAAGCACAGCAATAACTAATACTTGTTGAAGGCTTTCTATGTGCTAAGAACCCTATAAGGTACTGAAGATAGAATGGAAAACAAATTGCCTGCTCTCATGCAGCCTATGTTTTTGTAAGGGGAGATAAAAATAAACAAATAATAATAAATACCTAGCCAGGTTCTTATCAAAGATACACAGTATCTATTTTATCTTGTCATTTCTTCAACCTTTTTTCATTCAAAAGTACGTTTTTTGAGAGGGTTCACATCCATGTATAGAGATCCAGTTAATTATTTTAAATTGCTGCACAGAATCCCATTGCATGAATTTACCACACTTTATCCATTTCTCTAATGAACATATAGTTTATATTTTGTTTTTTGTTTATTTTTCAGTTGAAGCTGCAGTCAACATTGTTGTATAAGCCTTTCTGTGCACACATATTATGATTTCTCTAAGATACATTTTATATTTAGAAGTGAAATTCCTGAGTCTTCACATGGACACTTTCAGTTTTACTACATACTTCCAGATTGTCCTCCCAAGTGGCTCTTCTGAGTTTTATGCCCACCAGCTGTGCATGAGAGCTCTTGTTTGTCTATAGCCTTACTTCACTTGATGTTAAGCTATTTAACTTTTACCAACCTGCAGGTTCTGGTAGAATGGTATCAGTTTCAATTTGTGTCTTCTCTTTTTTTTTTTTGAGACAGAATCTTGCTCTGTTGCCCTTGGTAGAGTGGAGTGGCATCACTAAAGCTCCCTGCAACCTCAAACTCCTAGGCTCACGTGATCCTCTTGCCTCACCCTCCCAAGTAGTTGGCACTTGAGGTGTGTGCCACCATGCCCAGCTGACTAATTTTTCTAGTTTTAGTAGAGATGGGGTCTCGCTCTTGCTTAGGTTGGTCTCCAAATCCTGAGCTCAAGCGATGCTCCAGCCTCAGTCTCCCAGAGTGCTAGCATTGCAGGCATGAGGCACTGTGCCAGGCCCAATTTGTGTCTTCTTGATAACTGATGAATTTAAATGTACTTTCAAATGCTTATGGTTCATCCACTGCTTCCTCTTCTGTAAATTGCCTGTTCACACGATTAGCCTGATTTTCTTCTGGGTTGTCTTTTTCTTATTGATTTGTAGGAGTTCTTTAAAGATTCTGGGTTTGGCATGGTGGCTCGTGCATATAACTCTAGCACTCTGGAAGGAGGTGGCGGGAGGATCGCTTGATCTCAGGAGTTCAGACCAGCCTGAGCAAGAGTGAGACCCGTCTCTATGAAAAATAGAAACAATTAGATGGCTGAGTAGAACTCCATAGTATACATATACCACGTTTTATTAATCCATTCATATATTGATGGGCACTTGGGTTGTTTCCACATCTTTGCAATTGTGAATTGTGCTGCTGTAAACATTCTAGTGCAGATGTCTTTTTTATAGAATGTCTTTTGTTCCTTTGGGTAGATGCCCAGAAATGGGGTTGCTGGATCAAATGGTAGTTGTACTTGTAGCTCTTTGAGGTATCGCCATATTACTTTCCACAGAAGTTGTACTAGTTTGCAGTCCCACCAGCAGTGTATAAGTGTTCCTATTTCTCCACATCCACACCAATATTTATTGTTTTGGGACTTTTTCATAGAGGATATTCTCACTGGAGTTAAGTGTTATCTCACTGTGGTTTTGATTTGCATTTCCCTGATGATTAGAGCACCTCTTGTATTATCCTGGATAGAGTTGGAGCTCATTCTACTAAGTGAAGTATCACAAGAATGGAAAAACAAGCACCACATGTACTCACCATCAAATTGATATTAACTGACCAACACTTAAGTGCACATACAATGGTAACATTCACTGGGTGTCAGGCAGGTGGGAAGGGGACGAGGGGATGGGTATATACACACCTAATGGGTGCAGTGTGCATCGTTTGGGGAGGGACACGCTTGAAGCTCTGACTCAGGTAGGGCAAAGGCAATATATATAACCTAAACATTTGTACCCCTATAATATGCTGAAATTAAAAAATAATTATCTGGCCCTGGCGATGTGTGCCTATAGTCCCAGCTACTCGTGTTACTTATCTTTCCACCATGTTTGTTGTGTCTTTTGATGTACAGTAGTTTTTAACCGTAATGTAGTCAATTATATCATCTTGTAAGTGAATTATATCAACATTATTTGTTGAAGAATCTATCTTCTCCCCACTAATTTGTAAAAACATCCTTATCATATATCAAGTTCTCTTGTTTATATGGATTTGTTCATGAGTTCTATTTTCTATGCTTCTGTTCCACTTGTCTACTTCTGGGCCAATGCCATACTATTTTAATTACTACCTCTTAGTAATATGTTTTGATATCTGGCATGAAAAGTCCTGTCATTCTTTCTAGAATTTTCTTGGTGATTCCTGGTCCTTTGTTCTTCCATCAGATCAGATTGTCACATGCCTCAAAAGATCTTTGGTGATGTCAGTAAGAAATGCATGGAATTACTATGAATTAACTTTGGAAAAGTTTGCATCTTGATAATAACAATCCTTTCTATGAACAATTTTTCTATTTATTCACATATTCTTTTATGCTTTCACTGAGGTTTTAAAATTTTTCCCTATGAGGATTTACACATTTTAGTATTTGCTTTATTTCTAGGTATTTCAGGATTCTTAGTGCTATTGAGAATAAAATTTTTTCCAGTTATTTTTTTTTTCATACTTCTTCTGTCCTTGGGTGTTCTTATATGTGCCCTTGGCTGCAAATCTCATTTATATGTCAAATATACTTAAATTTATTTGTGGCCCTCTCTCAAGATCTCTTAACCCACGTGATCAATCACTTCCTTTCACAGCCACTTGGACGATTCACAAGTTTCTCAGACTGAACATGTCTAAGATTGAACTCTTGATTCTTCTCTTTACCCGTCTATAAATCTGTTCTCCCATCTTAGCAAAATGTTTGGTCATCTACCTACGTTTTCTTGGAGACGTCCAGGATTTCAGCACTTTCTTGCCTACATTCAGTCTGCACATCCTGCTCATTGCTGGGTTCCCTCTCCTGCTCTCTCTCTACTCTGACCTTCAGCATTTTTGAGGCATATGCTTCTAGCCCAGGCCAATCTACTGGTGGCATCACCTGCACTTACATCCTTATCAGCACCTTAGACTTAATCTGCCTGGCACCTGGTGGGTGCCCAATAGATATTTGCTGAATAAATAAATGTCCAAAACCATACTCTTACTCCCTTCCCCTCAGCTGTCTTCACTCAGTAAACTGCTCCACTGGGCGCTTGTTTAAGCCATAAGCTCGTTGTCTTACCCTTGCCTTATCCTTTCCAACAAACCCATGTCCAGTTCACCCTCAAGTCCTATTAATTTTGTCTCCCAAATCCACCTCCTCTGCCACTGCCAGAGTCGAAGTCTCTGGTATCTCTCACTGGTTGTGTTGTTTCCACTCGTGCCCCCTTCTAGTCTATTAATATGTTGTAAGGAGCGGAGTGATCTTCATGGACCATAAACAGGAAGCTTTATCTCCTCTTGCCTTCAGCGCCTTCCTATTCTTCCCATTCTTCAGCTCACCTTCAAGGGCCTGCCTGGTTTTGCCCATGCTGGGAGCCCCAGCCTCCATGTCCCCCTTCCTCACTGTGCTCCGGCCACCCCCTTCTCAGGTTTCTTGAGCACATCAATTCTTAGGCCCTCTGTCTGGAACTTTCTTCACATCTCTACGTGTGGATGGCTCCCATGTATCTATGTTGCTCAGGCTGGTCTCGAACTCCGGTCCTCAAGAGATCCTCTCGCCTCGGCTTCCCAAAATGATAGGATTACAGGTGTTAGCCACTGTGCCTGGCCCACTTATCTTTTGGATCTCAAGTTAAATATCATTTCTTCAAGAATACTTCCTTAGCCCCTCAATCTAAGTTTGTCCTCCTGTTACATTTTCTCCTAGCACTCACTTCCTTTCCTTCAGAGCTCAAATCAGATTTCAGTTATACATGGTATATACTATTCACAAGTTATCTGTTAGTGTCTCTTTCTCTGTACCTTATCTCTGTGAGTAGAGGGACCTTCTTTGTCTTGTTCACCCCTGGTACCCAAAAGTACCCAGTGAATCTTCAGATGAGTGATGGAGTGTTAATATTTGGCTAACATATGTAGCCTGATGTCATCTCTCCTTCTCTGTTGGTGGGATCTATTGTGGTCATATATAAGTTGTCTTAATACCTCGTACCTGTAGTTCAGAGGGTCCTCACCTCTCTTAAAATTAGCACTTAAAATTGCTCCAGGGAACTGATATCTCATCTATTCAAGGGAAGATCTGGGTGCACGGTTCACCTCCTGCAGAGGGCGCCCTGGCTCCTGTCCCAGCCTCTGCTGAGGGTGCTACCTCTGGAGGTGACTGAGGGTACCTGACAGAGCAGTAAGCTCCCTTGAAGTGGACTGACTACCACAGGGACTGACTCTTGGCTGGGTTCAGCTGGGATGGCAGCCAGAGTTGCTGCCACGCGATAAACAATCTCGCTGCCTGCTGCTTTTATCTGATATTACAGAAGTATTTTCCTATGTCAGTACAACTTCTTCACACATACCTTTTCAAGTGGCCGTCGAATATTCAGTTGGTCTTCAAATGACTGCCTAATATGTTCGTGATAAACCAATTATAAGAATATTAATCATTAAATAAAAACCAAGTTCTTACTGCTTACATAGTATTTTTGCAAATATGCGAAGATTCCCTGGCCCCTCTTCTCTTCTTTAATAAGTTAGGCTGACTTCAGGAAAGATAAAGAGTAATCGAGGCTTCACTTCTTATGTTTTGGCAATTTCTTCACCACCCCTGTTTCTGGGGAATATGGAGAAATTAAGATTGGGATTTTTCTACTATCCTACCCCGTCCCAATCAGCAAGTAAAATTCCACTTATTTTCCATGCATATTCTTACATTATTACTGAAAATATATTCTACTTCTGTCTTCCATCACAGAATGAAAGGTCAAAAGACTTTATTGCTCTCAAGGGTGTTGATATTCAGAGAGTAAATATTAAATCGTGAAATGGAGACAAGGTTTAACAAAAACTTGTTCAAGATTCATAAATATTTTAAGCACTTGCAATTAATTCTTCGTGCTTTGAAATAATTCTGTATTTTAAATGTTAGATATTTCATCTTGTTCTTGAAACCAATATGTAAAAGTTGCAATTCCTGGTTACTCCTATTACTATTCCTCCTTTGCAATTATTTCTAATCATTTAAAGGCACAGAGGGTGGTGGTGTGAGTTTTAAAGAGAAATTACAGCTGGCTATTGGAAGGAGTTGGGGAAAAGGAAAGGGAAGGCCTAGAGAGAACATGGCCTCATTTGCTCGAATCTTCTCCACTCTGTGAATTTATGGGGGAGTTCTGTGTCCTGTGGAGCATGTTCTTAGGTTGTTGAAGGAAACTCCTTTCCCATTCTGTTCCTTAAAGTGGCAGCAGAGGAAGAGGCCTGGGGTAGATAACTTATCATCACTATGTTCACCCTTTCTTTGGTGTTAGGCGAATCACAGTGATGTCACCCTCTGGACTGTGAATGACCAATTGATGATGTCACTGAGGCCCCATCTCCCTTGTATGGATAAGGTGGTGTGGACCCTAACAGACCACTGGTCTCACTGGTCACTCATGAGTTGTGCTGATTCTTATGGACCTGCCATCTCTGGGCTTCAGTTCCTCATCTATAAAATAAGCATAAAAGTAACAATATCTACCTCCTAGGATTATTGCTAGGGTTAAGTAGATTAGTAAATGTCATGCACTTAGAAGAGTACCTGCTTCATAGAGAGGTCTCAACCAACAGTACTATTATTAGCTATTGTTAGTAACTTATGCTTCCCAATGGGTGTGATTTAAGGAATATTTAAATAACATAGTTTTGTTCTTTGTAACCCTTAGTTCCAAACAGTCTGGCAGCTCACAAACCTTGCCAAACAACGCAGATCATAGAGTTTCCTCCATCATGTGAAATGAATGTCCTTTCTGCCAAGAAAGCTGAGTTGTAGGTTTGGTACCCTCAGGTAGAAAGAAGATGTGATGGAGGCAGAGTCTTTGCCAGAGAGGGAGGAAATGGAAAAGAGTCCTTCTACCCAGAGAAGAATGGGAACGAATGGGAAAGGACAGAGGGGGAGAGGGAGAGAGAGAGAGGAAGCAGAGGAGGCAGATGTGTATGTGGGGCATGGTGGATGTGGTGTGGTAGAATCACCCAGATAGGTTTGAAACTGTGTGCATGTGTGGGGTAGTGACCACACTTGGACAAGGGTAGTGTGGGGCAGGCTAACCCTCAGCCACATCCAGTGTGACCCACAAGTGACAGCACAGCTTTGGGTGGGGATGCTGTCTAGGCCAGTGACCCCAGGACAGGGCTCTTAATTCTTCAGTGAGACCAGTGGTCTGTTATGGTCCACACCACCCTGTCCATACAAGGCAGCCGGGGCCTCAGTGACATCATCAACTGGTCATTCACAGTCCAGAGGGTGACATCACTGTGATGTGCCTAACACCAGAGAAAGGGTGAAGATAGTGATGGCATATGCATGGGAACCAGGACTTTCCCAGAGTAAAACATGGAGGAGCTAAGAGGACAGCGGGACCAGAATAGGAGGCTACTGAGTCGGGAGCCTGGTCACCAGCGGCTTTGGTCTGGTCAAGTGGTCAGCAGTGACGTGTGGCATTCATGCCAAGGGCCAGTGAGGCCAGACAAGGCACCCGTCTCAGAGTGCAACAGAGAAGGTCAACCCAGACCAGCCACTTCCTTCACCACCACCAGGACACTCAACTTTCCTACACTCTTCCTCACCTTGAGAAGGAAGAGAGGAAGGTGAGAAATAGTCCTGTTGGGGAACTGAACTCCAAATGACTACAAACTAGGGAGAGATGGCTTAAACCAGAAGTGATCAAGGCACTATCAATTCAGAGGTTTGGTTGCTCTCTCCCTTCCCCTTTCTTTCCCAGCCAATATCCAGCATGGAGTGGGCTTGTATAACACTGTTGCACCAATTATACGATTACAGATCAAAGTTGTGCTTCTTTTGCACAAGTAAGCTGAATTTGAATGCATTTGAAATGTCTTGCTTTGTTAACTTTAAATTTTTTTTTCTTAAGTATATATTAAACATCGCATTTCTTAATCCATATAACATAATAATAGATCTTGGGACTGAGCATTGTCTTCTTTTGGACTTTTGATATATGAAGCCAGAATATTGTTCTTGAACAGGGTTTTGGTCCTGGATAGTCAAGGTGAAAGCTTGTCTCCCGTCCTCCCCACATTGAGTTCTTTATAACAAGAGAAGGGTAGATCGTTGCTCTGGTTCTGAGAAATCTGAGTGACAAGAATTGAAGCACTGTTCTGTTTTCCAAATACTGACCTGCATTTACTATCTTTTTTTTTGAGACAGAGTCTCACTCTGTTGCCAGGCTAGAGTGCCCTGGTGTCAGCCTAGCTCACAGCAACCTCAAACTCCTGGGCTCAAGCAATTCTTTTCCTCAGCCTCCCGAGTAGCTGGGACTACAGGCATGCATTAGCATGCCCAGCTAATTTTTTCTATATATTTTTAGTTGTCCAGCTAATTTCTTTCTTTAGTAGAGACAGGGTCTTGCTCTTGCTTAGGTTGGTCTTGAACTCCTGACCTCAAGTGATCCTCCTGTTTCGGCCTCCCAGAGTGCTAGGATTATAGGTGTGAATCACCGTGCCTGGCCTGCATTTACTCTTTTTTTTTTTTTTTTTTTGACAGGATCTCACTCTGTTGCCTGGGCTAGAGTGCTCTGGCATCAGCCTAGCTCACAGCAACCTCAAACTCCTGGGCTCAAGCGATCCTCCTGCCTTAGCCTCCCGAGTAGCTGGGACTACAGGCATGCACCACCATGCTCGGCTAATTTTTTTTCTATATATTTTTAGTTGGCCAATTCATTTCTTTCTATTTATAGTAGAGACGGGGTCTCACTCTTGCTTAGGCTGGTCTTGAACTCCTGACCTTGAGCGATCCGCCTGCCTTGGCCTCCCAGAGTGCTAGGATTACAGGCCTGAGCCACCACGCCCGGCTCTCCTCTTTAATTTTAGATCTTATGGAAATGTCTGCAAAGCCTGGAGAAGATTATATTTTACAGTTTCAAATTCAGGTATTTTTCTCTTCATTCTGCCAGAGAATTTGCAATTATCTTTGCTCTGCAGTTATGTGGGATCCTTTGTGAAAGTGTCATGCAGCGTTTATAATGATTTGTTTTTAGCCATTAAAGTAAATAAAGATGTGATTAATGCTTAAATTAAATGTCATCAGAGAAACACAGTGAGATAAATAGAGTGTGTCTACAGAATTCCGCAGAATTAGACAGGTCGCTTGAATGAATTCTCAGTCAGTGAAAGGAAAATGGAATTTTTTAAGCAAGTTACTTACATGGTTACAGTGCTAGGTTCAGTTCTTTACCGACTTTGTTTTATTTAATATTTTAACTCAGGCTGGTCTCTGAAGTTAAGTATTATTGTTATTTGTTATTCTTCCCTTTTATTTTATTTATTTATTTATTTTGAGACAGAGTCTTGCTCTGCTGCCTGGGTTAGAGTGCCGTGGCGTCAGCCTAGCTCGCAGCAACTCCTGGGGTCAAGCGATCCTTCTGCCTCAGCATTCCGAATAGCTGGGACTACAGGCATGGACTACTACCATGCCTGGCTAATTTTTTCTATACATTTTTAGTTGGCCAATTAATTTCTTTCTATTTTTAGTAGAGATGGGTCTCACTCTTGCTCAGGCTGATGTTGAACTCCTGATCTTGATGGATCCGCCCACCTCGGCCTCCCAGAGTGCTAGGATTACAGGCGTGAGCCACCGCTCCTGGCCTATCCTTCTCTTTTAGATGAGGAAACTGAGTATGTCAATTAGGAATTGTATTTGATTGCTTGTAACTGAAATAACAGTGGTTTAAACAAAGTGGAAGTTTGTCTCACGTAAAAAGTGTTCAGAGTGCAGGAGTGCAGCCTGGAATAGCGAGTCCACAGTAATTCAGGATTCAGTGCCCCCCCCCCCCCCCCCCCCGCTTTGTGCTCTACCGTGAGGCTCCCTCTGTCAGGTTGAGCCATGATCCAAGATCCTGCTGCACCCAATGATAAACTGCTAGATTGTAGTTTGTGCACATTTTAATTTTCACTAGATAATCCCAAATTGTTTCCAGAATCATATAATCTTTTCAAGTATCTATAGACTATTTAAAAATGTTGACTATGTACTAGGCCATAAAGCAAATCTCAACAAATATCAGAATCATTATCATACAGAATACTTTCTCAAACTAAATGCATTAAAATCGGAAGCCAATGTAATAAAAATAATTTTATATATTTGGAAATTTTATAATAGATTTAAAAAAATAATTGAATCCCAGAAGAATGCATCCATATTTAAAAATGCAGATGGAAAATGTATGTTTATAATTGTGGTATCCAGCTAAATTTGTACAATGGAAAATTATAGCTATAAATGTATATGCGAGAAGCATTTGGCTTCATAGAGAAAAAGAACAAGAACATAAAGAAAAAAAAATCATTTTGAGACGGGATCTTGCTATGTTGTCCAGGCTAGAGTGCAGTGGTACCATCATAGCTCACTGTAACCTTGTCTCCTGGGCTCAAGCAATCCTCCCATCACCTCAGCCTCTCATAGCTAGGACGACAGGTGTGTGCCACCATGTCAGGCTAATTTTTGAATTTTTTGTAGAGATAGGTCTTGCTTTGTTGTCCACGCTGGTCTCAAACTCTTGTCCTCAAGCAATCCTTCTGTTTCAGCCTCCCTAAGTGCTGGGATTACAGGTGTGAGCTACCTACCACACCCAGTCATTGTTTTTGAAAAAAATAATGAAGTAGATAACCTTTGACAAGATTACTCAAGAAAAATGAGAGAAGATACAAATATGTAATATAAACTATAAAGGGGGTTATAATTACAAATATATCACAGATTTTAAAAACCATAAGAGAATAATATGGATAACATTATGTCTATAATTTTAAAACTTAAAAATGAATGATTTGCCAATTATGTAAATTTGAACAGTGTGTAAGGTATGTTCCACTTTTTATTAACTATATATTTACATGTAAATATTCTCAAAGGGAAAAAATGTCAAAGTATTTTACAAGTAGTTAACCATGAGGTAAGAATTCAAGAATTTGTATTATTTTCATCCATCTGAGTTTTCCAATTTCCAGCAGTGAATATAGATTTCAAATCTACTAAAGGACTGGAGGGGCAGGAGATGCAATAAGTCACAATGCCTCAGGACCCATCCCAGATTAATATTCTGGTCCCCCATGGTGGGCCTTCTTGCTCTGGAAGGGACATCCACTGTTGTGACATTTCCAAACACCACCCCTCTACCTTTTTCTTCTGGAGAGATCTCTTTCCAACTTTCAGTCTTTTTCACTTTAAGATGTAAGACCCACAAGTCTATGCAGCCTTATCCCATCCCTGGGCCCAACTCTAGTCCCCTGAAGTCCAGTCTGGGCCCAGTGCCTGGACTGCTGTTTCTAGGAGAGGAGAGTTGAGTATACGGGAAGTACAAAGTAGGGTTGGACCTGGTTAAAGAGCTTGTGATGCTGGGGTGGGTTCAACCCACAGATGTGGGTTCAAATCCCCTGTTGCCTCTTACCGGCTTTGTGAACTTGGTCATGTTCCTTAGACTCTCTCATCTTTATTGATCATGATTCCGTACTATGAAGATGAGATAAAGTATATATGACAACCACCATACAATAGGTGATCAGTAAATGCTACTTCTTTTCTCTGCTGTTAGTTATTTGCTCTGTTAAAAGAAAAACTTAAGGCAAATTAAATTTAACAGAGTTCAAATGAGCAAAGAACGATCCGAGAATCGGGCAGCCACAAGAACCAGAACAGGTTCAGAGTGATTTCGGGGCTGCCACATGGTCAGATGATATTTATGAACAGAAAAAGGAAGGTGGTGGATAGTAACCGGAAGTGAGGCACAGAGCAACTGGATTGGTTACAGCTTGGCATAGGCTTCATTTGAACACAGTTTGAACAGCTGGCTGCCTGTTATTGGTACAAGAGTAGGTTATAGTCTGTTTACACATCTAGTTAAGTTACAGTTCACTGTAGACAGAGAAACCTTTAGGCCAAACTTAAAATATGAAAGAAGGCAGCTTTAGGCTAAATTTAACAGCCTGTATTTCCAATTAATTTACAACAATCCTGGCGTGTTGGGAAAGGGTGACTCTTGTGTATATTGCTGTTGCTTAGCAGGTGGGGGCTTAGCATTCCTAAACTGCAGGGTGGTGTTGGGCAGAGTTGGGGGCTAATAAATACAGCCAATCACCCACGTGCCCTGCGTTAAATGCTGTATCTCTGCTACAGGGGGAAAGAGTTACTAGGCCAGAGTCTTTTTTCCACAGCATATAAACATTTCACTAAGGGGAGGGGAAAATATCATTTTAAAAGCTGTATAAATGTTCTGGTGGTTGCCACAGGACAATGACAGGGTTCTTCCAGGGAAGAGAATTGGGTTTTCCATCAGGACCAAGCATTGATGGCTAGCAAGAGGTGAGGCTGCCCCCTGCCGGACATGGTGGGGAAGGCGGGGAGGGAGGGAAGTGGAATAGGAAACTGAGAACCTTCCCCCCACCTGCTGAGGGAAGAGGTGGCTGGGGGTGGGGCGGGGGTCCAGATAGGCATAGAGTGGGTCCCCGGATCACGTCAGCTGGAACGGTGGATGGGAATTGAAAATTCAGCCAGAGCAGAGGAAGTCGGACTCACAGCGGACTTAAAATCTCCTTCTTACCCCAAGTTCTTTATTTCTCAGAAAAGTGGGGCAAGTGCTCGATTTTCTGTCATTTGTGATGGGTGCCTGAGCCATTTGGGAAAAGGTGACCCCATAAGGCTGGAGGGATTGAGGATGCCTTGGTTGCTTGTGACAAGCCGAGTAACATAGTCTTCATGTGCCTGGCACCTGAAGAAATTACTCTTGCAGGGTAGTCCTGAAGCATTGCATTTCATTATTTCCCTCGGGAGGAGAAACTCTGGCTGAACTTGTGACATACGTAGGATTGGGGAAGGGGCCCGGGCTTGGCAGATCTTTAGGGTCCTTGTCGTGAGTCAGACACTGTAAATCAGCTGTAGTTTCTCATTGGTCCATAATGCTCGATTGGATAAAGGGCTTCTCAGGCTATTGCTGGTCATCTCTTCCTCTGGAAATCTGGACATTTTTCTTCCAAGAGGCTGATACTCATCCTGCCTCTCTAAATAGCCCTCCTTTGCCTTCCATCTTGGCTGCTGCAGCTTGAAGGTGGTCCCACTACTCCTGGGAGCCTTCCCTGGTCTGGCTTCTCGCTCAGCTCACAGGCATCTCATCCATGGCCAGGATTGTGCCTCTTCCCATGAGGTGACAAATGCTCAAGATGACAGCAGTAGCTCCTGAGTTTTGGATGCCTATTTCCTCATGAATGTCCTGGGCATCCTAAACTCATAGTATCCTACATCTCCCTCCTTCTCACCTATTTAGATGTCTGATCAGCTGGTGGCTTGACTGTGCTCCCAGTCACCAGGACACTTCCCAGTGACAGGTAACTCGTGTCTCACCGCACCACCTGTATCCTGGCACCTCTCCTTCTCTGCCAGTGCACTGCAGACACGGGCAGGGCTCTCAGGGATACTGTAATTCACCCCTGGGTACCTGTGCTTAAGTGTCAGCCATTCCCGTCCCTCCACATCCCTTATCTCTGGCTGGCCACATCTTAGGGCCAGATGAAAGGTTTCTGCCCATGGAGTTTTTACCTGGTGCTCCAGCCCAGCATAGTGTCCCCTCTCTTGTGAATTTCTCATGCCATTTTGTCAGCACGTTTTCACGTTCCAGAGCACAACTGCCCTTGTATCGCACTTACCGACGTCTGTGTTACATTCCTCTACCTACAGGGTGAGTTCATTGTGAGCAGGATGTTTATCCAAACCATCACCTTACTCAACTCAGTGACTTGTACATATCTGGGCTCAATAAATGAGCTTTGTGGCCGTTAGCACGATAAGTGCATCCTAGTCATGTCCTTGCCTGTATCTCCAGCTGGTGGATAAGTTTCTTCAGGACTGGACTAAGCATGATTCCCTTTGTGTCCATTATATCAACGGAGCACTGTGCCTGGCACAACCTATGTAATAAATGCTGAATTAAATGGGTGAAAATAACTCCATTAATCATTTAGTATTTGTTGTACCATGAAGAACTCTAACATTAAAAGTTTTGGATAAAAAACAAAAATTTTGGCTAAAGCAGATGGACACATAAAAGAAATTGAGAAAGAGGGTCTAGAGTTGGAGGAGGAAATCTAGGAGAATGTGGTGTCACAGGAAAGGGAAGAGTTTAGCTGGAGAAAGGCACCAAATAAGGAGATGACTGGTTTAGCAGCATGGCGATCTTTGGGGAGCTAGGGAGAGCAATTTTTCCTTGGAAGGAAAGGAACAGGAGCCAGAGTGGAATGCATTGTGGAGTGAATGGGAGAGTAGAAATGGAAAAAAAAGACATATTGATAATTTTTCGAGAACTTTGCTTATCGAAAGAAGGGTAAGAGGGAGGCAAATAGATGTGGGAGTGGGATCCAGTGAGAATTTTCTTTTAAAATGGGGTATACATGAGTATGTTTGAAAGATGGTGGAGTGGCAAAGACCTTCCTAAGCAAAACATACAACTCTGAATGAGAACCAAGAAATTTAATTACATAAAACTATATTTTTGCATAAAAGTAGGTGACACACATAATGGATGTAATGCATTACTTGGACTATCACAAATGGAGGTGCAAAAAAAATGTATTTGTAAGTGCACTCTACTTGCTTCCCAGCTCATTCCCATTTGAAGCAGAGGATAACCACATAGACAAACAAAAAAATTAAAATATCCCCTCAATGTAACTTAGTTGCTTTTAATGTATTCATCCTTAAAAATCCAGATCGTATGTTCTGTCTCCAAGGAATCCATCTATGGATTCTCTGTGTTGTCCTTGATCTTTGCACGTACTTCTGTTGGTCAACATAACGTTGGCTGTAATCACATGATGCACGTCTGTGTCTCCAAACTGACCTTGAGTTTTTTGAGGTAGGGACATTCTCAGTATCCAGGATAGGCCCATTACCCATGTATATGTGTTGACCCTTGATGATTAATAGTCACATAAGTCCCCTGCATGCTTCAGTGTTTTGGAGTGTTAGAGAGGACTATTTCTGCATTTGTCACATTCCTAGAAGGAACATTTTCAGCCCCCAGCAACCTCTCCGGTGCCCCTTTTTACTCCACTTTCTCCAAATATAACTATGCTCTGATTTCTAGCACCTTAAATTAGTTTTGCCTTCTTTTGAACCTCATATAAAATGAATCACACAGCTTGTATTCTTTTGTGTCTGACTTAGTACGTTCAATACTGTGTTTGTGAGATTCAAACATATTGATGTGTGTTACAGTAGTTCATTTTCCTTGTTGTGTAGTATTTTATGATATGAATGGTCATTGTGGTTTTTTTTTTTTTTGAGACAGAGTCTCACTTTATTGCCCAGGCTAGAGTGAGTGCTGTGGCGTCAGCCTAGCTCACAGCAACCTCAAACTCCTGGGCTCAAGCAATCCTGCTGCCTAAGCCTCCCAAGTAGCTGGGACTAGGCATGTGCCACCATGCCCGGCTAATTTTTTCTATACATATTAGTTGGCCAATTAATTTCTTTCTATTTATAGTAGAGATGGGGTCTCACTCTTGCTCAGGCTGGTCTCGAACTCCTGAGCTCAAATTATCCGCCCACCTCGGCCTCCCAGAGAGCTAGGATTACAGGCTTGAGCCACCGCACCCGGCCTGAATGGTCATTGTGGTTTTAATCATAAATTATTTTTTGCTTCTTAGAGAAAAGGCCTTTCCTAAATCTAGAATATTATTTAGCCAAGGCCATGTTTGGTATTGTAATTTTTTCCCCTATACTATATGAGTGTCTAAAACACAAGGAAAATAAGAGTCCATGTTCCTCTTTCTCTTAGAAAACACGATTTAAAACAGTACTGTGTTTCCTCCAAAATAAGACAGGGTCTTATAGTTAGTTTTCCTCAAGAAGACACCCTAGAGCTTATTTTCAGAAGACATGTTATTTTTTTTAAGTACGGCACAACAACCTACATTTATTCAAATATAGTTAAGTCGTCATTTTCTGGAACATCATCACAACTCTCCAAAGCCCGAATTCCAGCCTGAATTTCTTGCAACTCTATTTCCTTTAGAACCATTGGCCCCAGTCTCTCATGTGGAGCTCTCATGGGGCAGATGAGAAGGGCTGCTCGTCTTCTTTACCGCTCTGCGATGAAATGCATGGGTTGTGCAGATACGCTGCGTAGCCACGCCCGTCACTAGGTCTTGTTTTGGGGTAGGCCTTATATCGTGCAAACGTTTAGAAATCCTGCTCGGGCTTATTTTATGGGTAGGTCTTATTTTCGGGGAAACAGGGCACACAGACATGAATGACCTCTTTCTCGAGTTCTTTTCCATAGAGTTGGGCTTTGGCTGTGTGGGACCACCCTGAATGTTAACTTGGACGGTGGGAGTCGCAGGGGAGTGGTCCCCCCTCTGAGCGGAGAGCTCCCCGGGCCTGACGTGCGTTTCCGTCCCTACCCGTGTCTCCCCGCCTGCCTCGGCGATTTCCAGTAAGATGAGTCAGAAAGCGCGGAAGGAGGGTCCCAGACTCTCCAAGAACCAGAGACTCTCCGAGCACTTCAGCATACACTGCTGCCCGCCCTTCACTTTCCTCAACTCCAAGCGGGAGATCGTGGATCGGAAATATAGCATCTGCAAGAGCGGCTGCTTCTACCAGAAGGAGGAGGAGGACTTGGTCTGCTGCGCGTGCCAGAAGACCAGGTGAGCGGTGGCAGTGGTGGCGCGCGCCGGGCCGGGCCGGG
>VSMD01008371.1:0-40656 GCA_008750895.1 Mirza zaza | reverse complement strand
TCTCATTAGAGAAGTCTGATGTTATTCGAATTGGCTTTCCCTTGTAAGTTACTTGCTTCTTTCGTCTTACAGCTCTTAGAAGGGCCTCTTTAGTTGATATTTTGGTCAGTCTGATGACTGCATGTCGTGACGTCTTCCTATTTGCATTGAATCTCCCAGGGGTCCTCTGAGCTTCTTGAACTTGTATATTGAGATTATTAGCAAGGCCTGGGAAATTTTCCTCTATTATATCTTCAAATAGCTTGTCCAACCCGTGAGTGTTGTCTTCTTCCCCTTCTGGTAACCCTATGACCCTCACATTAGGTTTCTTCACATAATCCCACAGCTCTTGTAGGCTTTGCTCTTTTCTCTTGTTTCTCTGCTTTATTTCTGTGACTGATTTATTTAATTGGAGGGTGTTATCTTCAATCTCTGAGATTCTTTCTTCTGTTTGATCTACCCTGTTCTTGAGACTTTCCACTGTATTTTGTAGTTCCCTGACCTGATTCTTCATTTCCAGGAGTTCGGTTAAACTTGTATTCATTGTGTCTATTTCTTTAGTGAACTTTTTTTCTAGATCCTGGAGACTTTTGTGGTTTCTTTGTGCTGGTTACTGAGTTGTTCTTGCAGGTCAGTGAGCGTTCTTATGATCCACATACGAAATTCCTCTTCTGTCATTTTGGTTGCCTGATTTTGGTTGGTGTCCGTTTCTAGGGGGCTGAGGCTCCTCTTTGGGGGTGTGTTTTCCGATTGGTTCTTCACATTTCCGGAGTTCCTTCGCTGATTTCTTCCCATGTCGATCAGTTGTTGTTTCTTTTCTTTAGGTTTTTGTTTGGGTATTCACATGCCTTGTTTAGTGTCTGAGCCGGTAGGTGGTGTCTGTGGGTGAGATTCGACCACTCTCTGTATAATGAGTCAGTATGTGTCGTGAAAAGGGTGTGCAGGATGCTCTCCCTGTCAGTAGGTGGCGGTTGCTTGGAGGAACAGGCTGTGCTGTTGTTTTTGTGTCCTGTTATCAGCTCTTGTTCCTGAAGAGAGAACTCTAGTGCCTCAGGTGGTGGGTGAGACCCTGGGACTTCCAGGTGTGTCCTTTTCTCCCCTTTAGTGAGGGCTGGTCTAGGGGAGAGTCTGGGCAGAGCTGAGTTGGGTAAGCCTGCCCTCAGCCACCACCAATGTCGTCAGCAGGGGTCAAAGTTCTGTTCTCTGCTTCCAGGCAAAGCTGACAGGGAGGGGCTGGAATGGCCCCTCTCAGTCAGAGAGTCGGCGTGTGGGGGCGGGGATGTCCGAGACCCGCAGTCTGGAGCGGGCCTGGCCTCTTTCCACCGTCCCCAACTCCGCGGCTACTCCTGGGCCTCTGTCAGCAGGCCAGACCACACGCCACCAGGCCTCCCCTGGCTGTGATGCCGGCAGGGAGGTTCCCTGCGCAGGAACGCCACCTGGGCTGGGCGCAAAGCCTCCCTTTGGGTGGAGGGTTGCCCTCTAGGACGCTGATCTGCCCCTGAAGGCACACACACCTCAGCAGGCTGTTCAAGTATATCCCTTCTGTGCCCCGGGCAATGCAGGCCTCGTGCACGGGATGTGGTCTGCAGGTCTGACCTCTGGGTCCCAGAGTTCAAACTTTGTCCCCACCAGGGAGACGCGTGCCTGTCCCAATTCACCCACAGGGAGCCCAAGCTGGGTCTATGTCTCTCAACCTCAGGCTCTGCCCCGTTCTCCTGGGATCACCGTGCCAGCAGCACCTGGGAGGGCTGGCGGGCAGAGAGCTCATAGTCTGAGTTCCCCTTAGTCAGCTGTTATAGGGCCCCAAAAGGGAAGGTCCCGTTCCCTGGAGGTGCCTCCGGCTGGTGGCTATATTGTCTCTCTTTCTCCCTGGGCAGCCGCGGGTAGGGTCGGGGGAGGGGAGGAGGAGGCAATATGGCGTCTGCCACACGGCTCGGGTCTGTGCACACGGAAGTGCCCGAGGGAGTTGGGAGCCTGGTGCCACGTCTGCTACTTGCTTACCGCTCACTGGCGGCAGTTGTCGCTGGGCTGGTGTCCGCAGGTCCCTCTGCTTGCTGGGGAGCCCACCAGCAGTCCGGGATGCAGGGGAGGGGAAACGGCAGATCCACCTACCCTTCCCGCTGGTCTCCGGGCTGCTCCGGGGGTCCCAGCCTCCAGTTCTCCTCCGCGACCTCCTCCCGTGGAGTCTCCCGTGGTCTCAGGTACTCCTCCCGCCGACCCTCATCCGATGTAGGCTCATCTTCTTGCTTCTTTCTTCTAATTTCTGCTAGAATCTGTCTTTTCTTCAGAGACACTCTGTCTGGCAGTGTTTCTCATCCGCCATCTTCTGGGCGGGGCCTTATTAGGTTATTAAGTATGAAGTGTCTGATTTCCTTAAGTACCAAGTTTGACAGTTGATATCTCTGACATTTCACTTTGACACTCTTGTTTTATTTATATTGTGGAGATACATCCTCAGTCTTTCAAATGCACATTTTGGCAAGTGATTATCTTCCAATTTTTTTTGAGCAATTTTTGTGAAACCATGCATAAATTAAAAAATCATGTTACTTTTTAAACATGAGTTCCATCGTGGAACCAATGCAGTGCAGACAACTTGAAATAATCAAGAAAGTGTTTGGGAAGGATGTGGCTAATGAAGACATAGTATGTCGATGGTTTGAGAAGTTCTGCTGTGGTGATTTTTTAAATTTTTTTAATTTCAGGATATTATGGGGGTACGAATGTTTAGGTTATGTATATTACCCTTGCCAGACCCGAGTCAGAAGCATGTCCATCCCCCAGTGTGCATCATACCCACTAGGTGTGTATATAACCATCCCCACCTCCTACCCTCCCATCTGCCCAAAACCTGATGAATGTTATTACTGTATGTGAACTTAAGTGTTGATCAGTTAATACAAATTTGATGGTGAGTACATGTGGTACTTGTTTTTCCATTCATTTGATAGTTCACTTAGTAGACTGGGCTCCAGCTCTATCCAAGATAACACAAGAAGTGCTAGATCACCATTGTTTTTGTGGCTAAGTAGTACTCCATGGTATACATATACAACATTGTATTAATCCACTCATGTACTAATAGGCACGTGGGTTGTTTACACATATTTGCAATTGTGAATTGCGCTACTATAAACAGATAGTGCAGATGTCTTTTTTGTAGAATGCCTTTTGTTCTTTTGGGTAGATGCCCAGTAATGAGATTGCTGGATCAAATGGTAGTTCTATTTGTGGCTCTTTGAGGTATCTCCACACTGCTTTCCATAGCAGTTGTATTAGTTTGCAGGCCCACCAGCAGTGTATGAGGGCTCCTATGTCTCTGGATCCACATCAACATTTATTGTTTTGGGACTTTTTGATAAAGGCCATTCTCAATGGAGATAAGTGATATCTCATTGTGGATTTTTTTTCATTTCAGGATATTATGGGGATGCAAACCTTAAGGTTACATACATTGCCCTTGTCTCCCCTCCCCCCTCAAGTCAGAGCTTCAAGTGTGTCCATCCCCCAGACAGTGTGCATCACACTCACTATGCATTATATACCCATCCCCTTCTCCCCCCTCCCACCTGCCCCATACCCAACAAATGTTTGTTTTTCTTTTTTTTCTTAACATTTTGGTTACATATTATATCTTTGCCTTTCCCTAGCAAGGGTTAGAGGTATGCCCTTCCCCTCCACAATGTTCACCATATCCCTCAGATGTGAGATTACCCCTCCAGCCCCTGAATCCCTGGTGAACATCACCACCCTTTGAGCAACATTGTGTTAATCAGTGAGTACCAATTTGATGGTGAGTATATGTGGAGCCCATTATTTTGATCTTCTGTCACCTCACTTTGGATAATGGGCTTAAGCTCAATCCAGGATAATATAAGCGGTGCTAGCTTGCTGTCGTTTCTTAGAATTGAGTAATATTCCATTGTGATCATATACCAAATTTTAATAATCCACTCATGAATTGACGGACACTTGGGTTGTTTCCATGTCATTGCAATAGTGAATTGTGCTGCCATAAACATTTGGGTGCAGATGTCTTTATAATAGAATGTCTTATGCTCTTTTGGGTAGATGCCCAATAATGCTATTGCTGGGTTGAATGGTATTTCTAATTTTAGCTCTTTGAGGTATCTCCAAATTCTTTTCCACAAAGTTTGCACTAATTTGCTGTCCCACCACCAGTGTAAGAGTGTTCCTGTCTCTCCATATCCTTGCCAGAATTAGTTGTTTTGGGATTTCTTGATAGAGGCCAATCTCACTGGGGTTAGATGATATCTCATTGTGGTTTTGATTTGCATTTCTCTAATGATTAGCAATGTTGAGCATTTTTTAATATGTTTATTGGCCATTATTCTGTCTTCTTTAGAAAAGTTTATGTTCATTTCCATTGCCCATTTCTTGATGGGCTTCTTTGATTTTTTCTTGTTCTTTTGAGCTCTAGATAGATTCTTGTTATCAGACCTTTATTGGACGTGTAGAGAGCAAATATTTTCTCCCATTCTGTAGGTTGTCTATTTGCTCTAATGGTAGTATCCTTGGCTGTGCAAAAGCTTTTTAATTTGATCAGGTCTCATTTGTTTATTTTTGTTGCTGTGGTGATTTCTTTGGGGGTCTTCCTCAAGAATTCTTTGCCTAGGCCAATGTCTAAGAGGATTTTCCCCACCTCTTCTTCTAGGATTCTTAAGGTTACATGCCTTAGGCTTAAATGTTTATCCACCTTGAGTAGATTTTTGTGAGAGGTGAGAGGTAGGGATCCTGATTCATTCTTCTACATGTAGATATCCAGTTTTCCCAGCACCATTTATTGAAGAGAGAGTCTTTTCCTCATTGTATATTTTTTTCTGCTTTATCAAAGATTAGGTTACCATATGTAACTGGTTTCATCTCTGGAATCTCAGTCCTATTCCAAATATCGATGCTACTGTTCTTGTGCCAGTAAAAGGCTGATTTAATTTTTATTGGTTTATAGTACAGCTTGAAGTCAGGAAGACTGATGCCTCCCAGTTTGTTCTTTTTACTTAAGATTGCTTTGGCTATACAAGGTTTTTTCTGGTTCCATACTAAGTGCAGAATTATTTTTTCTAGATCTGTAAAGAATGATGGGGATACTTTGATGGGGATTGCGTTAATTCTGTAGATGACTTTAGGTAAAATTGACATTTTACCGATACTGATTCTACCAATTCATGAACAAGGTAGATTTTTCCATCTGTTTACATCTTCTACAATTTCTTTTTTTTTAGTGTTTCATAGTTCTCCTTGTATAAGTCTTTTGTATGTTTCGTTAAATATATTCCTAGATATTTAATTTTCTTTGGGGCTGTAGTAAGAGGTATTGCATGTTGTGGTTTTGATTTGCATTTCCCTGATAATTATAAATGTTGAATATTTTTTCATATGTTTCCTGGCCATTAGTCTGTCGTCTTTTGAAAGGTTTCTGTTCATGTCATTTGCCCACTTTTTGATAGGGTTGTTTGATTTTTTTTCTTGCTGATTTTCCAGAGTTCTATATAGATTCAAGTTATCAGCCCTTTATCAGATGTGTAGCATGTGAATATTTTCTCCCCTTCTGTAGGTTGTCTGTTTGCTCTCGTCATAGTTTCCTTGGCTCTGCAGAAGCTTTTTAATTTGATCAGGTCTCATTTATTTATTTTTATTGTTGCTGTGATTGCCTTTGGGGTCTTCTTCATAAATACTTTCCTTAGGCCAATGACTATAAGAGTTTTTCCAATATTTTCTTCTAGAATTCTTATAGTTTCACACCTTAGGTTTAAGTCTGTTATCCATCATGAGTTGATTTTTGTGAGAGGTGAGAGGTGCAGATCTTGTTTCAGTCTTCTACATGTGGCTGTCCAGTTTTCCCAGCACCATTTATTGAATAAGGATTCTTTTCCCCATTGTATGTTTTTGTCTGCTTGTCAAAGATTAGATGGCTATATGAGGATGGTTTTATATCTGAGTTCTCAGTTCTGTTCCATTGGTCTATGTCTCTGTTCTTGTGCCAATAGCATGTTACTATAGCCTTGTAGTATAGTTTGAAGTCTGGTAAATTGATGCCTCCCAAGTTATTCTTTTTGTTTAAGATTTCTTTTGCTATACGGTATCTTCTCTGGTTCCATATGAAGCATAGAATTATTTTGTCTAGATCTATGAAAAATGATGTTGGTGTTTTAATAAGGATTGCATTGAATCTGTACATCACTTTAGGTAATATGGACATTTTAACAATGTTGATTTTGCCAACCCATGAACATGATATATTTGTCTACCTGTCTACATCCTCTCCTATTTCCTTCCTCAGTGTTTCATAGTTCTCCCTGTAGACGTATGTCTTTTACCTCTTTAGTTAAATATATTCCTAGATATGTTATTTCCTTTATTGCTATTGTGAAAGGTATTGAGTCTTTCATTTGGTTCTCAGTTTGACTGTTGTTGGCATATAGGAATACTACTGATTTCTGTACATTGATTTTGTAACCTGAGACTTTGCTGAATTTGTTCTGATGATTTTAATCTTGAAAATTTGCCATGTGGACAACCTGAGATAATGTGTATAAGGTGGATAAGGTTGATAATGATGAACTGAAAGCTATAGTGGAAGGAATCCATTTCAACCTATGTGTGAATTGGCAGCAAGGTTTGATGTTACTATTCCAACAATATTGGGCCATTTGAAACATACCATCAAGGTAAAGAAGCTGGATAGATGGGTGCTACATGAATTAAATCAGCATCAGAAAAGAAATCATCTTGAAGCTTGACTTTCTTTGCTGTCACAACATAAAGGTGAACCATGAAAAATGGATTCTGAATCACAAGTGTTCAGCATAATGGTTAGATAAAGATGAAGTACCCAGACACAGTCCAAAACCAAATATCCATCAAAAAATGCTAATGGTGTCTATTTGGTAAAGCAGCACCTACAACTTCAAGAAGCCTGGTCAAAGACTGCGGCAGATGTCAACTGCAACCAATTGCCCAAAATGATGAGGATGCTTGCTATTAAAGCAGCCGATATTGGTCAATAGAGACAGGCCAATCTTCTTGTAAGAAATACTCGAACACATGTCGCACAAACAATGGTGCTCCAACTTCAGAAGCTAGACTGGGAAACTCTCTGTCATATACTGTATTCACCAGACCTTGCACCAACTTACTATCACTTCTTCCAGACTTTGGACCACTTCTTGGGAAAAATGTCCAATTCTCAATAAGCTGTGGAAAATACCTTTTGCGATTTCATTCCCATTCATTCTCCAGGCTTGTTAACTGATGGCATAAACAAGCTACCATTAAGATGTAGTCATATCTGAGGAACTCTTTTTAAGTAAATTGCTTCTGGAGTGCAGTTTCAAATATAACTGAATTCTTTCTTCTGTTCATATGCTTTTGTTTACCTTGTGTTTTGCTTTGTTATTTTGAGGAGAAAATGTACCATTGGTGTGGAGTTCCTTTTACTATGCTATCCTATGATGTTTGAATAAGGGTTTATTGCTTTGTCTAGAGCACAGTAAAGTTCTATCTTATACCTGCAAAATAATAGAAAAAAATTACTTCTCAAACACATTCAGGCTCTGAGAGTCAGCCAGAATTTAACAAGAAATATATGACTATGAGGACAACCCATGGGTTTTTTCAAGACAAAGAGAGTCACTCATTCTCAACCTCTTTTGAAGGGGGAAAAGAAAATAATTCATTTGGTCAGTTTTGCACACAAAGGAGAAAACTTTCTGCCAACTCAATCACTTTAGCATAAGAAATGACTTTTTTTCTTTTCTTTTTTTGAAATATTAATTACTCTTTTTTTCTTTCTGCATATTGTGGGATTACAAATGTTTAGGGTACGTATGTTGCCCTTGGTCCTCCCCCCAGTCAGAGCTTCAAGTGTGTCCATCCTCCAGATAGTGCACATCACACTCATTGTGTATGTATATACCCATCCCCTCCTCGCCCCTCCTATCTGCCTGATGACCGATAAATGTTATTCTTATATGTGCACTTAGGTGTTAATCAGTGAAATCAATTTGATGATGAGTACATGTGGTGCTTATTTTTCCATTCTTGGGATACTTCACTTAGTAGAATGGGCTCCAGCTCTATCCAGGAAAATATAAGAGGTGCTATATCACCATTGTTTCTTATAGCTGAATATTACTCCATGGTATACATATACCATATTTTATTAATCCACTCATAAATTGATGGGCACTTGGGTGGTTTCCACATCTTTGCAATTGTAAATTGTGCTGCTATAAACATTTGAGTGCAGATGTCTTTTTTATAGAATGTCTTTTGTTCTTTTGGGTAGATGGGCAGTAATGGGATTGCTGGATCAAATGGCTCTTGTTATCCATGGATGACAAATGTCAAATTCAGAAGTAACTGAATAGAACACTAAGGTCCCTGAGATTGGCATTTTAAGAGAATGCACAAGTCTAGGGGTAGAGAGAGGTGGAAAAAAAGATAAATAGGAGAAACAATTGGAAGATATACATGAAACATTATGTAGAACAGTCTACTAAAAACAGGGATGCAAAATAGAGTAAGGGTTGTTATGGGAGCAAGTTAGGGATATGGGCATCATCCATCACTGTGGATACATGGGGATTGGGTTAATGATTCATTAAAATAGATTTGTAATTTAGAAAGAAGTCTTGCTTCCTTTTAAATAAAAACATGTATAATAAATGATAGAACAAGGACAGAACGACCTCCCTTCTGTGAACAGAGGTGACCTATCTCGTTGTCCTTTTTTGCCAAATTTAATTCAGGTAAAGAGAACTGAATTTTGTCAGATAATGAGAAATTATATTTAAAACTTTCTTAGAAACAGCCTTAGAGGAAAGCAAATTGTGCAGGGAAAAATAGAAAAAGACATAAAAATCCAAATTCCAATTTACCTTTTTCTACTAACTAGCTAACACTCTCTTTGCCGACTTCTCAGGCCTCGTTTTCCTCATCTGTGAAAAGAAAAATTCTAAGATAATTTCTCAGTTCCCTTTCTATCACTACATTTTATTGTCCTCCTATGAATATTTATTGAACACATGCTAATCCTGGAGCCAGATTGCTTAAATTCAAATCTTGCTTGCCATTTATAAGCTGTGTGACCTTTGAGTCAAGTTCTAACCTCTCTGTACTTTGGTTTAGTAATCTATAATGCCAGTAACCACTTGAGAGAGCTGTTATAAAGGTTACATGAGTTAATGTACTTAAAGTGTTTATTATGGTTTATGGCATGTAGTATACTTTTTAAAAGTTTAGTTATTAATATATCCACACTGTGTTAAATGTTGTGGTATAAGAATAGAGATCAATTCTGTCTTCAATGAATTTTGAGTCTATGGGAAGAACTCAGGAAAGCAAACAAAGGAGGATAGAAGTAAACTTACCTGAAAGTTCAGGGAAGGCTTCACAGAGGAGATGACATTTTGAGATAAGCCTTAAAGCTTTAGGATTTTGCCGGGGGCTGGGGGGTAGCGGGGAGTGGGGGAGATGATTAAAAGGTGTCCCAGGTTGAGGGGACAGAATAAGAAGAGCCACACAGACATACCAGTAAATGGTAGGAAGTTCTAAGGTATATGGTTCATATTCAACCTACACAAGAGAAAGGATTTAATTATCTAATGGATTCATTAGTCACTATCCAATATAGAATACCTCTATGGAATAGTTCTTGTACCCAGTAAGGTCTGGGAACTCTCCCATTTGTTCAGGGACAAATTGATTTCTGATCTGGTCAAAACAGTTGGTTGAGTATGGTTAAGGTCAGAAGACAAAAAGCCTGATAACTGCTATATGAACTTCCACTTTCTATACCATATCCCTTTCAACATGTTAAGCATTTAGAGTGTCATGGCCTATCCATTATACACACCCCTCCATCTAAAATCCACAGTGTTTTCCACCATACCAGGTACTTCCAGGTACTTTGTTTAGTCCAACCTAGTTAGCTCTGACTAGGGAGAGAAGTGCCTTAATCATTTTTATTCCACCTTATTGAAGTATAATTAACAAATAAAAATTGTATATATTCAAGGTGTACATGTGATGTTTCAATATGCACATACATTGTGAAATAATTAGTACAATCAAATTAATTAACAGATCAATCACATCACATAGTTACCTTATTTTTGTGTATGTGGTAAAAATACTTAAGATCTGTTCTCTTAGCAACCAAGTATACAATACATTATTATAAACTATAGTCACCATGCCGTACATTAGGTCTCCAGGACTTATTCATTTTATAACTGCACAATTGTACCCTTTCACCAACATAATTCTATTTCCCCACTCCTTGACCCCTGGTAACCACCATTCTACTTTCTGTTTCTATGAGTTACACTTCTTCAGATTCCACATATAAGTGAGATCATGCAGTAGTTGTCTTCCTGTGTCTGGCTTATTTCACTTAGCATAATGTTGTCCAGGTTCATCCATGTTTTCACGAATGAGAAGTGCCTGATCTTAATAATGACAACCCACAAGCTGATGGGGGCTAGGATTTGTCTGTAATCTATGTGCCTAACTTTCATTACATAGCACCACAATTCCCCCAATATTTACCCCATGTCCTATAGTAACCAACTGAAATTTACTGAAAATTAGACAATATACTGGAATCATAGCACTGCTGCCCATCACCTTTGCCTTTTTTGCTGTCCAGATACTATAACTTGCCATTTATATCAAACCTCTTCTGACACCAAATCTTGACCAAACCACAGCCAGTTCTCCCATGTTTCTGTGCCTAATGTGCACTCACATGAACCAAGTTCCTTTCCCATAGTCCCTATCCTATCAAGTTGCAGATGTCATCATTTTCACCAATGAAAAGGTGCTAAAGTGCCAACTGGCTTAACTTAGATCATCTTAGATATGTGGCTTAACTTAGATCATCTGAATTATGATCACAAAAGAGCTAAAAACAGGTTAATCTTTTTTTCCTATGAAATGTTAAAGAAACAGATATAAGTCATATTAAAAGGGATTTTATAGACCAATCATCATTAGAAAGACGTAAATTAAATAAGGATTATACTTGCATCTGACAAATCCCAGCAGGTTTTCATGCTTTGCTCTATCTTTTTAAAATTTTTCTTTTATTTCAAAGTATTATGGGAATATAAACACTTTGGTTACATAAATTACCTTTGCGCCACCCGAGTCAGAGTCAGAGTCAGAGCTACAAACATACCCATCCACCAGACAGCACACACTGCATCTGTTAGGTGTGAATTTACCCATCCCCCACTTCCACCTACCTGACACCTTATTAATGTTACTTCCTGTATGTGCACATTAGTGTTGATCGATTAGTACTGATTTAATGGTCAGTACATGTGGTGTTTGTTTTTCCATTCTTGTCATACTTCATGTGGAAGAATGGGCTCCATTTCCATCTAGGATAATACAATAGGTAGTTGACCATTTTTTATGGCTGAGTAATATGCCATGTCACACATATATCACATTTTATAATCCACTAATGTATTGATGTGTATTTGGGTTGTTTCCAAATCTTTGCGGTTGTGAATTGTGCTACTATAAACATTTGAGTACAACCTCTATGAAAAGTAGTGTGGAGATACCTCAAAGAATGAAAAGTAGAACTACCATTTGATCCAGCAATCCCACTACTGGGTATGTACCCAAAGGGGAAAAAGAAAACATCCTATATAGTATCTTTCAATATGACATATGCCAATGACATAGGATAAAATACAGCATAGAGTTATCCAAGGTTCACATGCTTGAATTCTAATACTTATTTCTATTAACCCAATTGATTTTGTAACTTAGAGGTTTTGGTACCTATGAAGCAGCTTGCAGCTTAAAAGTGAATTATTTCTCCAATTGGGCTTAATGGTGGCCTAACCACCATATATTCTGTGAGAAACAGCTCAGGCCCCAGTATTCTTGCTTATCTGTCTTAGAAGCAAATAAATCTATAAATCATCTGCTAAAAATATCTTGCCTCCCCAATATTTTGGTACATAGTGAAGTCTGTAAAACTTAGCTATTATGCATCTCCTTTAAGTCATTAAAATTTTTCACCAAAAAAAAAATGTGCTTTTACTGAAATGTCTGTGTCCAGGTGTAAATGATGGGGGTCAACATTTATGAGTCTTTACAGCTGAGATTTCATGTCTTTCTTAAATGATCTCCAAACATGTGTGATGTAACACATTGCATTATGTATCTTAAAGAACTGACATTTTATTTATTGAGTCTTTAAATGGTTTTATATGACTGTATTTATATCCTGGTTATGAAAATTTAGAAATTTTGTAATTCAAAATAATAATTATAATGTATAGACTAAATAACCTGGCAGACCCTGGAATCACTTAACTTTCAGAGCAGATTGAAATTATATTTAAATCCATAAAAAATGATAGGTAATCGAGGTGACAGGTATGTTAATTAGTGACATGTGATCCGTATGTTAATCATGCCACATTGTGTGCATGTGTTTGGGTATGTGTGTGTATATATATATATCAAACATCATATTGTACCCCATAAATGTATATAATTATGATTTCCAACCAAAAATTTTTTTTAATTTATTTTTATTTGTGTATATTCATGGGTACAAGTGCAATTTTGCTACACTGATATATTGCATTGTGAAGTCAGAGCCTTCAGTGCATCCATCATTGCAGCAATTCACATTGTACCCACCAAGCAACTTACTATAATTCATGTATGTGTATGGGTGTGTATATATATATATATCAAGCATCATATTGTACCCCATAAATGTATACAATTATGATTTCCAATCAAAAATGTTTTTTAAAGTTTATTTTTATTTGTATATATTCATGGGTACAAGTGCAATTTTGCTACATTGATATATTGCATTGTGAAGTCAGAGCCTTCAGTGCATCCATCATTGCAGCAATTCACATTGTACCCACCAAGCAACTTACCATAATCCAACCCCCTTTTACCCCCTCTATCCTTCTAAGTTTCCATTGTCTATCATTCTCATTTTGCTTCCATGTATATACATTATTTAGCTCCCACCAATAAATGAGGACATACAATATTTGTCCTTTTGTGTCTGAGTTGTTTCACTTAAGATAATGGCTTCCAGTTACATGCATGTTCCTATAAAAGAAATGATTTCATTCTTTTTTGTGGTTGAATAGAATTCCATTGTGTATATATACCACATTTTCTTTATCTAATCATCCATTGATTGACATTTAGGTTGATTACATATCTTTGCTATTGTGAATAGTGCTATGATAAACATATGAGTGCAGGTATATTTTTATATTAATGTATTGATTTCTTTTCCTCTGGGTAGATACCCAGCAGTGGGATTGCTAGATTTTATGGTTCTTTGAGAAATCTCCATTCTCTTTTCCATAGAGGTTTCATTAAATTACATTCCCACCAATAGTGTTTAAACATTCCCTTTGCTCTGCATCCTCACCAACAACTGTTATTTTTTTATCTTTTTAATAATAGGCATTCTGATTAATGTAAGAGGATATATCATTGGGGTTTTAATTTTCATTTCTTTGATGATTGATGACATTGAATATTTTTATATGCCTGTTGACCATTTATTTGTCTTCTGTTGAAAATATCTATTAAGGTCCTTAGACACTTTTTAAAAGTGTTATTCATGTTTCATTTTGTTGTTGTTGTTGTCATTGAGTTGTTTGAATTCCTTATAAATTCTGGACACTAGTCTCCAATCAAATATATAGTTTGCAAATTTTTGTCCCATTCTATAGGCTGTCTGTTCACTCTGTTGTTTCCTTAGCTCTGCAGAATCTTTGTAGTCTAATTAAGTTCTATTTATCTAGTTTTGTTTTTTCTTGCCTGTGCTTTTGAGGTATTCATCATGAATTCTTTGCCTAACCCAATGCCCAGAAGAGTTTTCCCTAGATTATCTTCTAATATTTTTATAGTTTCAGGCCTTATGTTTAGTCTTTAATACATCTTGAGTTGATTTCTGTATATGGCGAGAGATAGGGATCCAGTTTCATTCATTTGCATATGGCTATCTAATTTCCCCAGCACCATTTATTATAAAGGATATCCTTTCCCCAGTGTATGTTCTTGTTGATTTTGTCAAAGATCAGTTGGCTGTAAATATGTGGCTTTATTTCCGGGTTCTATCATCTGTTCTATTTATCTATGTATTTATTTTTATACCAGTACTATGCTGTTTTGCATACTATAGCCATGTAGAATAATTTGAAGTCAGGCAATATGATTCCGCTGGATTTTTTTTCCCTCAAATTGCTTTAGCTATTCAGTTTCTTTTTTGGTTTCATATGAATGTTAGAATTGTTTTCTTCTAATTCTGTGAAATATGGTGAAATATGATGTTGGTATTTTGATAGGGATTGCATTGAACCTGTAGATTGATTTGGGCAGTGTGGTCATTTTAACAATATCAATTCTTCAATACATGATTATGGAATATTTTTCTATTTGTTTGTGTCATCTATGATTTCTTTCAGCACTGTTTTGGAGTATTCCTTGTAGAAATCTTTTGCTTTCTTGGTTAAATATATTCCTAGGTATTTTAGATTTTCGTAGCTATTATACAGGGGGTTGCCTTCTTGAATTGGATCTCAGCTATATCATTATCAATATACTGAAATGCTACTGATTTCCATACATTGATTTTGTATCCTAAAACTTTACTGAATTCTTTTATCAAATTTAAGAGTTTTTGGTGGAGTCCTTAGGGTTTCCTAGATATAAGCTGATATCACAAACCATCAGACATAATCTGACTTCTTCTTTCCCAATTGGGATGCCTTTTATTTTTTCTTTTGCCTAATTGCTCTGGAGAGGACTTCTAGTATTATATTGTGTAAGAGTGGTAAAAGTGGGCATCCTTGTCTTATTCCAGTACTTAGCAGGAATATTTCAGCTTTTCTCCATTAAGTGTGATGTTGGCTGTGGGTTTATCAATTATGGTCTTTATTATTTTGAGACATATTCATTCCTTCCTTGCCTCGTTTGTTGAGGATTTTAATCATGCTGAATTTTATTGAATGCTTTTTATTTGACTAATGAATGACATGATCATATTTTTTTGTCCTTAATTCTGTTTATGTATCATATGTATCATATGTATTGATTCGTGTATGTTAAAACATCCTTGCACCCCTGGGTGAAACCCAGTTGATTGTGGTATATTATCCTTTTGATGTGCTGTTTGATTTGATTTGCTGGTATTTTGCTGAGGATTTTTATGTGTATGTTCATCAGGCATATTGGTCTATACTTTACTTTTTATGTTGTGTCCTTGTCTGGTTTTGATATCAAGGTGATTTGGGTCTTGTAGAATGAGGTAGAATTTTCTCCTCCTTAATTTTTTGGAACAATTTCAGGAGGATTGATATTGTTTTTTGTATGTTTGGTAGAATTTTACAGTGAATCTGTTTTGGGGCTGTTTTTCTTGGGAGTTTTTTTGTTACTGATTCAATCTCACTACTCCTTATTGGTCTGTTCAAGAGTTCTTTTTTTCTTCCTGGTTCAATAGTGGGAGGTTGTATGTTTCTAGGAATTTACTCATTTCCTCTAGGTGTTCTGCTTTATGAGTGTTCATGGTAGTCTCTGATGATCTTTTCTATTTCTATGGTATCAGTTGTAATGTCCTCTTTTTCATTTCTGATTCTGTTTATCTGAATCATTTTTGTTCTTTTCTTTGTTATTATAGCTGGTGGTTTATCAATTTTGTTTATCTTTTTGAAGAACCAAATTTTGTTCATTGATCCTTTGTATTTTTTGATATCTATTTCATTTAGTATTGCTCTGATATTTATTTCTTTTCTTCTGCTAATTTTGATTTTGGTTTGTTCTTGTTTTTTCTAGTTCCTGAGGTGAAATATTAGGTTACTAATTTGTGATCTGTATACAATTTTGATGTAGGCATTTGATGCTCTATAAACTTCCATGTTAGCACCTATTTTTCTGTATCCCACAGGTTTTGGTATGTTGTGTTTTCATTTTTATTCATTTCAAAATATTTTTTAATTTCTATCTTATTTCTTCATTGACCCCCATAATATCTGTGCATATGGTATAGCAGTAACTTGTTCCAAATTTTTTTTATGGAAACTTTTTAATTTAGGACAGTTTTAGATTTACAGAAAAAAATTGCAAATATAGTACAGAGAGTTCCCAAATACTCTGCACTCAGTTTCCCCTATAATAATAATAATTATTATTATTATTTTAGCATATTATGGGGGTACAAGTGTTAAGGTTACATATATTGCCCATGCCCCCCTCCCCCCTTGAGTAAGAGCTTCAAGCATGTCCATCCCCCAAACGGTGCACATCTCACTCATTGTGTTTGTATATACTCATCCCCTCCTCCCCCCTCCCACCTTCCCGACACCCGATAAATGTTACTCCTATAAGTCCACTTAGGTGTTGATCCGTTAATACCAATTTGCTGGTGAGTACATGTGGTGCTGGTTTTTCCATTCTTGAGATACTTCACTTAGTAGAATGGGTTCCAGCTGTATCCAGGAATATACAAGAGGTGCTATATCACCATTGTTTCTTAAAGCTGAGTTTGAGACCAAATTTTTGAAATTGCTTTCACAGGGGAGAATTTTTTCTTGATGATTTATATAAGTTATTTGAATAGGACACTTTGGCATTGATTTTAGGTGTCTGTGGTAGTATGATCTTTGTATGATTTTTTTCAGCAGTGGTATCTATGGTCAGTAGTATCTATGATTTCCTCAGTGACTTAGGGTATGGCCCACTTCACCACAGCCCATTAATTGTGGCTGTGGTGAAATTTTACTCAGTATTTGGACACCAGTTGAGCAAGTCTTTAGGCCTCAGTGGTGCAGCAATGGGTTAAGTATGCCTGTTATTAGGTCCTGGAGAAAATAATGCTGGCACCATTGTTAGTGAGTCCTGGAGGACTGATTCTTGGGCTTACAGGTGGCTCTCTCAGAAGGCTATAGTGGGAACAGTGGGCCAGGTGTGTGGGTAGGTTCTTAGGCCCCTGAGTAGCTTATGTGATGTGTGTAGTGCCATTAGCAGTGGTAGAGCCACCAACTGGGACCCAAGTGGTCTGTGTTGGTTTTGCTGATTGTTGTAATAAGTTTGCTGGGCTAGGCCCCAGTCTCACAGCTGCCCATAACAAGGCAGTTGGTATTGTCTTAAGTATGCTTAGAAGAGCTTGGTCCCCCCGTTTCTCCTTGGGAAGGTGATGACTACAGCTGCATCAACTCAAACTCATACAAAGGGTGGGGTGTAGCCCAGCATTAAACTCTCAAAATGGTGCCTTTGATCTGTGACTAGAGAGGATAGGACTCCTCCCAGGCAAGCAGCATGGACAAGAAGCTGTTGAGACTGCAGTCCACTCGCATCTTGGTTTCGCACCAGCCCATTGCTGTACTGTGAGTATTCTCATAGATACGTATAGGAGAACCTAGTTGTCCTTTCTCTTCTTGGTCAAGCAGTGGCTGCTGCCTCATCAGTCCAAACTTGGCCCAAGGGTGAGGTGAAGCCCAGCTTTGAACTCTCAAAATGGCACCTTAGGCCTGAGACCAGGAAGCATGGGGTCATTCCCAATCAGGCAGCATGAGCAGGAAGCAGTGGGGAGTGCTGCCCACTTTCATCTTGTTCTCACAACAGCCTATTGCAGGGTGGTGGTTATTGTCATAGACATATTTCTGAAAACCTAGTTTTCCTGTCCCTCCCTGGCTGGAGAGCAACTACAGCCAGGTCAGCCCAAATGTGGCCTGAGGGTAGGGTACAGCCCAGTGTTAAACTCTCAAAATAGTGCTGGCTGTGGGCCTGAAACCAGAGAGTATAGGGCCCTCTAAGGCAAGTAGCATGGTCAAGGATCTGTAGGGAGTCTGGTCCAGGGTTGTAGGAACCCTCCTACCTGTGCATGGGGGTACCTGGTGTCCACTTTCCCTCCTTGGAGCAATGCAGTCACAGCAAATATGTCTGTAGAGCCCTCATATCTAGGCTTTCAAAATGGCACCTAACAGAAGCTGTTCTGATGTCTGTGGGATTCCATGTGGGTTCCTTTTCTGGAGCAACGTCTCTGTAATCTTTAGGCTACTTCCAGTGCTAGGCCTGAGGCCCACATGGGTCAAGAGGTTCTCCTATAGCCAAGATTAAAAACTTAATTTCAGAGTGTGGAGCCCTGGGGGGGGGGTGTTTCTCTTACTGTTTTCCCATATCCAGAAGCTTCTCCTGGCTCTTCACTGGTCCTTGACTGGGCAAGCTGGCTTGAACCTTTTCCATACTTACTTTTGGTTCTTCTTTTCACTTCTCTGATAAATCTTAGCATTCTCTCCTAGATGATTGGTTCAGAATGTGAGTATCTAATTACTATTCTGGTCCCTTTCTGTGGTGGAGGCATATCATGCCTGTGTCTAGTCAGCTATCTTGATCATTCACCCTTAATATTAACAATATTCATATTAAGTTTTAAAAAATAATCTAGAGATCAGTTAATGTGGGAAGTTCTTTCATACATATTCTTTGGTTACATCACTGGAGGATCCCAGTTCTCTTGGACAAATAGAATAAAACAGGATAAAGGGGAAAATATTGACATCTTCATCTAATTATAGGTCATGAAATATGAAAAGTTTCATTCAATCCAACTTTGCAGATTTAATTTGCACCTTAAGATGAAATGTTCAATCTTACCACCTTTTTCCACTTCAATTCATGTGCATTTATAGTTTCTCTTTCTTTTGTTTTATTGTATTTCCTCTTTTCACCTCAAACTAAATGCTTCAGTATGACTGGTTTCTTGTCAGTTCCTCAGACACATTATGCTCACTTGTGCCTCAAGGCTTTAAGCTTATTAGGGAGGTCTTCCCTGGCCTTGAAACTGGGTTAGAACCACCTGTGATTCCTCACACCAATTTTACTTACTTAATGTCTGTTTTTCCAGAGCCTGAGGTCCATGAGGTCAGAACTTATATTTAACTTGTTCATTACTGTAGCCTCAGTATGCTTAGTACTTAGCATATAGTTATCAAGTTCCTGGTAGAGCTTTCAGGAAGCCCTTCCATGTTAATCTCTCCAGATTCTTAGAAGTTGTAGCAATGCTTTCTTTAGGAGTTATATGTGGTAGGCATTACCTGAATTTCCAGTTGCTTGTAATTGGCTCTATAGACATCAAATTTTTGCCATAGGAATGCTTTTAGCTTCCCAAGTAGAATAGGGGCCCATTGGTGGGTAGAATAGTCTTATTCCTTGATATCACCCATTTTGGCTGTCATCATGCTCTGACTTAGTTGAAAATAAGCACTATTACATAAAGATACCCAGAAACAAGAATACTTCCAAATATAGAGATAGTCTTGTCTTCTTGCCCAAGCTGTGTTGAGTCTTATTCTAGACTGAAATTGGCTTGATTATTTTTCATACACCAGTGTACATAAAGCATTTGAATTACAAGCAGGTTAAATATGTTTAATTTTAAGAAACAAGCTACAATTTTATTCATAATAGATATACATAGGCACAAGTTAACTTCTTTCAAATAAATGATGAGAGGCAATCTGGTTTTACATTTGTTGCTTCACAACCATGTAGAATAGTGTAATCATTAGATTTATTTGCTTCCAAAGGATCAGAAATCAGACTTAAGCCAACCCCATAGGGGGATGTTTAAAATTGCATTTGGTATCTTTTTAAGATTCAAGCATCTGTTACTTTGCTTTGCTACACACACATGAAAACACATACACATACACCCTCATTCATCTTGCCTACCCTATTCTCTGGCCCTGTTGTAATAATGGTCCCTGAAAAATAGGGAGACTATAGAGTTAATAGGCAAATTTTTAGTTTGATTACATTCTATTTTCAGGTAAAAGTGTAAAAACATGAAATCTTTCTCACCAATACCTCCTTAGGATCCACTACTCAGGCTAGACTTACATCCCAGTTTTAGTACTTTTCACATAGTGGGTATGTGGTAATGTTTTTTTTTTTTTAATTTAAGAAGTTAGTAACGCTGTGCTGGCCATTAAAACTAAATATCTTCTATTGCAGCATAGTATCCTGGGTCTGGAATTTTAAGGAACATTTTTTTTGTGTGTGTGTGGCAATAAATCAGATTAACTGTACAGAGCTGTTACATGCTTGTTTTAGCTAAAAATATTGTTTTAGTTCTGCCACAATTTCTCCCACTCTTTTCTGGTTGTTTACTTCTGTAAATTAATTTAAATTTGAAAATAACATATGGTTTTGAGTCATGGTCAGATGACTATAACTTCTTAAGTATCTAAGGAATTATACTTTTCTGTTCTCCTTTTCATTTGTTTTAGGCCTAGAATATTGTTATGCAAAAAACAGGCTCTCAATAAAGCAGTGGCTCCCAAACTTCACTATGTAGGAGCATCACCTGGAGTGTGGGTCAATAATCTGCATTTTATGAATTTCTTCCCTCAGTTTATTCTGATGTAGATTCTCCATGGGACCATCTTTTAAGAAGTATTACAATAGTTGTGACCCCCATAAGATCTTGAAATAAAAAAAATTACAAATAAAAAAAGTATTACAATAAAATTTGATACTTGGCTGAGGAAAGAGGAAGCCAATTTAAGAACAGATTGGCAAATCCAAAACAATCTAGGATTTTGATCAATCACAAATTAAGTTGTGTTAAATGGTACAAAAATTAATTCTGCTAAAGACAAATTGAACCATCTGGGGGATGGTCATGCTGGAAACTCAGACTTCTGGGGGGAGGGGGGAAAGGGCATTTATTGAAACCTTAAAATCTGTACCCCCATAATATGCCGAAATAAAAGAAAAAAAAAAGACAAATTGAACCAGATAGGACAGTGGATGTTTGAGCAATTACTGTCAACACATTTTCTGTAATAACATAACACAATTTTCTAGTATTGATGCTTCAGCTATGTTGATATATAAAAGGAGAGGCACATTAATCATTTAAGATATTCAGTAGTCCTTGCTTTCATGCTAGAGCAAAGACTATGAGCCAGAGTAAGACCCACTAAAGAGTCTCCCTAAAATTTGCCATATAGGTTGAATTTGTTCATTTGTTCCAGACCACTTAACCAGGTTTATGGACTAAAAAAGATGACTGAGAGCTGCATCTGGGAACTTTGGAAAGTTTCAACTTAGTTTTTAAAAAATGGTAGTGGTGGTGTAGGAGAGGAATCTGGATGACTACAATTTCATATATGCGTAATGTAGTTAATTCTAATATGCACTTCTGTATTGGCTAGCCATAGATATGTGCATTCATTTGGCTTGAGCAGGAGAGAAGCAATCTTGAAAAAGCTGTTTAAGACTTTGTCAACAACTTTAACAATGGGATATAGGATCTGTGATGTGCTGGGTGAACATATTTGAACAAATTTTAGACACTAGAAAATGATGGAGCAATACAAATATTTACCCAATGGCATAAAATAACACTAGGAATTTGTTTATAGAAAGGATTTCAAGGTTATATTAGAATAACTTGTGTTAGGTGACGAAATTTTAAAATTGGACTATCATACTGTATTACCCAAATCAGCAATGGAAAATTATAGTAGCCATTTGAACTGTGTTATGTTGGTAGCCTGTAACACTGTCCCCCTCCCTTTACTCCAATCCTTGGGTAAAAAGTGCATGGGGTGTACAGAGTCACTCTAATGCAGTACATAAAATAATTAGTTATAAATCCCTGTTGAAAAATTCAGGAGGCCTGTGTTCTCATCCAGATTCTAATATATCAGTGTGGTTTCTCACTTCATTTTCTAGGCTTTAGTTTCTTCATATATCTAATTCTTCATATAGGTAATCCCCCCAAACAAAACACAATGGGAAGGAAATTATTGTTTTCTCTATTTTTTTTTTTCAATCTAGAGGAATTAGCTGGAAGGCTAAAGGGTAGATTCTTCCTTGTTTTTCTGTCTCCTCGTCTAGCAAATAAATATGTTAGATAACCACTAAAAGACCTTGCTTTTCTTTTTTAATATAGGAAGCTCAACAATAGTTGTGTAGGGAGGGTGAACAAGGATTCTTTACTAAGTGAAAAGTTGAACTAATGGTTTCTGAGAGTGTTTCTAACTCTAAGATTCTAGAAAGGCTTGTATTTTTCCCATCATTTTAATTGTAATTTGGAACCTATGTGTCCATTGAATCTAAACTTTTTTTCTAACCACAAATTAAAAATAAACAATTACAAGTTGCAATTTTGCAGATCTAGATATTTTATGTAAGTCCTAATGTAACCACGAAGAAAAAGCCTCTAGTAGATACACAAAAGAGAAAGAGAAAGGAATCAAAGCATTTTATTACAAAAAATCAACAAATCAAAAAGAAAGCAAGATTGGTCAAACCATTTCTGAAGCCATGTTCTTCAAAGATCAAATAAAGATGAATTTTATGGCCACAGATTTTTATTTTGACCTATAAAAAAACCAAAAGGAGCTATTTAGAAAAAGGAGGGAGAGAAACCAAAAGGAATTGATATTAAATGCATGTGAAAGCTAAGGTTGTTTTTATTGTATGTTTTTAGGGGAAGGGGTAAGGAGGTAGGGAGGATAAAACCAGTGATCACAGCAGTGAGGTTGAAAGCTTTAGAAATGTCCTCTGGCTAGATTATCTACCTGACAAATAGGATCATTTAGCTGCCACTTAGGGCAAAGAAGAATGTAGTATAATTACATCTTTCATGATAGAAAATAAAAAAAATGATAATGACCTTTAAAGAATTCTCAAATGGCGTTTTAGAGGCTGAACTCATGGCAACCCATGAAGGCTGCTTGGAAAATCTTACTGATGCTGCTATTATATTTCCTTAAGCCTTTTCAATAGACTGGAAATAGTACTGTGAGGCAAGAAACTTAGATTTCACACACATTTTTCACTAATTAAATAATTGGCTTTGATCTGGTTACTTCCCTTCTTTGGAAAAATTTACCCTATATGTAAAACAATGGTTTTTAATTCATGGACCAGATGATCACTAATTTCCTTTCACCATTATCATTCTCTAATATATTGAGGATCATCATAACAATAATTATGATAGCTTCCACCTATCATCTGCTTTTCTATGTGATATGGACTGTTCAAAATGCTTCATATGAATTTAGTGCTCATTTAGTGTGTAAAAAGACAGTAAGGTAGGAATGATTAAAACAGCTACTATTTCATGCAAAAATCTGAGACCTCAGAAATATAAGATAACTTGTCCAAATTACCAGCTGATAAAGCCAGAATTTGCTCTTTAATCTGTCTGATTGCAGATATCAAGTTCTTAAGCACTACATTTCCACCTAATATGTGCCAGTATTGTAAATTACAGTATATATTGAATCCATAGGGAAATGTCATTTGTTTGTATTTTCTCTTTTGAAGTAGCTACAAAATCTTTCAACTCTTCAAAAGTTTTTAACGGTACTGATTGTTTTCTTTGTCAAAGGCACTGTGCTAAATGCTTTACATGAATTAATTAATATAATTTTCAAACAACCCTATGAAATTTAAACTATTATCATCACTTTCTATGCATGAGAAAACTGAGGCATCACATTTGGTAATGCACTGTGGTCACACAGATGGGTATTGATAGGTAAATTCAAAGTCAGCTTTGCCTGATTTCAAACAAAACCCCTTCTACTGCTTTCAGGTTTTATATTCTTAGACACAAATGTATAGATTGATAGAGAAGAAATTCCCCAGGAAAAACAGACACCCACCCCCCCCAACATACTCCTCAATTACTCATGCAGCTATTTGGAGGATGTCAAGATGCTTGAAACTCTAAAATATCTGGCACTGAAGCCAACAGGAAATGAGGATGGATGAGAAAAAACACAATTTGGATCATTGAGTGGGTTTATGTTGGCCCCACAGCATTATGTACTCTTTAATTTAATTGACTGTTTTTCTATTTCCAAAGCTATAGAAGAGTTGGTACATATTTGCCTAATATGAGCTTCTCAATGAAGAATTAATAATTTTTGCCAACATATGCCAGTAGAAATCAAGTCTTGTTCCCAGTTAGTGTGGGAACCTAGTATATCAAACACTTAGTGGACATAGGCAAAAAAACAAAAAAACAAAAAACAAAAAAACTACAGGGAAATATCAAATAAAATTATGTTATATTGGGAAAATAATAGAGTCCTAGGAAGAAACAAGGCACAAGAGGCTCCAACAATTTCTCCCCAAAGGAACCACATATTCTTAAAATGCTATTCAATTCCTTAGAGTTGTCCTTTACTCTGAGTTAACTTATCTACTTTTGATAGAATAGAGCTACTCTTGTAATAAAGGCTGAATGAAATAAATTTCTGTTAATTGAATACTATCTCCTCATAAATATCTATATAAAACTATTCGTTTATCTTAAGCCAACATAAAAATATATATCACACAGTAAAATGAGTAAAAAATAAATCTTGGTTTAAGGAAGCAACTATGATTTCCATAGATATTTTGGTACTCCAGTGATTTTGAATTACATTTTATCAATTATGAATGTTTGATTAATCTAAATCGCTGCTTTTTCCCAGTGTTGGAATTCCTAAATTGCTTGACCTTAAACGTAGTTTGTGGAAATTCCCTCATCTAGAGGCATACACAATGCCTCCTAAAGTCCAATGACCACATTCACCTTCACAAGTACAAGCTTTTCTATTAAGGTCATTGTTTTGTTGTAGAGTCCATAGTTACATTTAATAACCAAGGATACTCCTTTATCATAATTGCAAACGCATAATGAAAATATGCTTTGTTTCAATGAGACCTCATAATTTGCAAATCTATCCCTAAGCATAAGATTGCATAAAAATAAGATTATAATAAGACAAAAAATACAAATATGAGGTGTTTTGAAGGCTTACTTCTCTGTAGAGGGCTTTTGTATGAAGTAAAATCATATTGCCTTATGTAGTCAGATAACCACTTCTCAAATAAGTAAGACTGTCCCTACCCTATAGATTAATAGCTAATTCCTTTTGAAAAATTGTTTGATAGCTGAAAATTGGGGAGACAAAGGAAAGGTAATTTATTTTATTTTATATTTTTTCACTTTTAATTTTTTTCAGCATATTATGGGGGTACAAATGTTTAGGTTACATATATTGCCCTTGCCCCACTAGAGTCAGAGGTTCAAGTGTGTTCACACCCCAGACAGTGTGCACTGCACCTATTAGGTGTGAAAATATCCAACCCTTCTTCCCCCTTCCCACCTACCTGACACCTGATGAATGTTACTACTATATGTGCACTTAAGTGTTGGTCAGTTAATACAAATTTGATGGTGAGTACATTTGGTGCTTGTTTTTTCATTCTTGTGATATCTCACATAGTAAACTGAACTCCAGCTCTATCCAGGATAATATAAGAGATACTAGATCACCATTGTTTTTTTGTGGCTGAGGAGACCTCCATGGTATACATATACACATTTTATTAATCAACTCATGTATTGTTGGGCACTTGGGTTGTTTACACATCTTTGTAACTGTGAATTGTGCTGCGATAAACATTTGAGTGCAGATGTCTTTTTTATAAAATGTCTTTTGTTCCTTTGGATAGATGTATAGTAATGAGATTGCTGTATCAAATGGTAGATCTACTTGTAGGTCTTTGAGGTATCTCCATATTGCTTTCCATAGAGGTTGTACTAGTTTGTAGTCCAACCAGCAGTGTAGGAGTGTCCCTATCTCTCTGCATCCATGCCAACATTTATTGTTTTGGAACTTTTGGATAAAGGCCATTTTCACTGGAGATAAGTGATACCTCATTGTGGTTTTGATTTGTATTTCCCTGATGATTAGAGATGTTGAGCATTTTTTCATATGTTTGTTGGCCATTAGTCTACCTTCTTTTGAAAAGTTTCTGTTCATGTTCTTTGCCCACTTTTTGATAGGGTGGTTTGATTTTTTTCTTGCTGATTTTCCTGAGTTTCCCTTTATCGGATGTGTAACATGTGAATATTTTATCCCATTCCGTAGGTTGTCTGTTTGTTCTCGTGATAGTTTCATTGGCTGTGCAAAAGCTTTTTAATTTGATCAGATCCCATTTATATTTTTGTTGTTGCTGTGATTGCTTTTGGGTTCTTCTTCATAAATTCTTTGCCTAGGCCAATGACTATAAGAGTTTTTCCAACATTTTTTATTAGAATTCTTATAGTTTCATGCCTTAGGTTTAAGTTTATTATCCACTGTGAGTTGAATTTATGAAAGGTGCGGATCCTGTTTCAGTCTTCTACATGTGGCTATCCAATTTTTGAAGCACCATTTATTGAATAAGGATTCTTTTCCCCAGTGTATGTTTTTGTCTGTTTTGTCAAAGATTAGATGGCTCTATCAGGATGGTTTTATATCTGGGTTCCCAGTTCTGTTCCATCAGTCTATGCCTCTGTTCTTGAGCGAGTACTACGCTGTTTTAGTTACTATAGCATCATAGTATAGCTTGAAGTCTGGTAAATTGATCCCTCCCGATTTGTTATTTTTGCCTGAGATTGCTTTTGCTATACGGGGTCTTCTCAGGTTCCATATGAAGCATATACTTATTTTTTTATATCTGCAAATAATGATGTTGGTATTTTAATAGGGATTGCATTGAATGTTTAGATCACTTTCAGTAGTATATTTCAAGCACTATGTTGAATAATTGTAGTGATAGAGGGCAACCTTGTCGTGTTCCAGTTTTAAGTGGAATGCTTTCAATTTTTCTTCATTCAGTATGATGTTGGCTGTGAATTTATCATATATGGCTTGTATCATTTTTAGCTAAGTCCCATCTATGTCTATTTTATTAAACATTCTTATCACAAAAAGGTGCTGAATTATGCCAAATGCTTTTTCTGCGTCTATTGAGAGAATCATATGGTCTTTGTTTTTGCTTCTATTTATATCGTGAATTACATTTATAGATTTTCATATGTTGAATCATCCCTGTATCTCTGGTGTGAAGTCCACTTGGTCATGATGGATTATTTTTTTGAGAAGCACCTGAATTCAGTTTGCTATGATTTTGTTGAGAATTTTTGCATCTATATTCATAAAGGATATTGGTCCATAGTTTTCTTTTTTTCTTGCGTGGAAAGGCAGTATAAATCCATGTCTAAATATTTCCAGATAACTGTTTTATATAGTAAAAAATCAATTGGGCTCATAGACCCTTAAAGCTGGAAAGTACCTTTGAAATCAGTTTATTTTATTTTATTTTATTTATAGGTGAAGAAAACGAAGGCTATAAAAGAGAAATGGCCTAAGGCTACCAGCTAAACAGTGGTAGAACCAGCATTTAAATGGGATTGGCTTTGTATACACCAGACAACCCACTGATAGACTAAATTTCAATCAATAGTTGAAATATCAAGTATACTTGAGGATCGGGAAGATGCTCCAACTACAGAAAACTCACATTGTTGGCTTTATTTTAAGAAAAATTCCATGAGCTAGAGGGCACTGAGATTTATTCTGTATTGTGCTCAGGGAGAATGAATTAGGTTTCAGTAGAAGTGATTTAAGTGGTAGGTTTTCATTTCACAGTTGATCACAGCAAAGACAGAGACCATTTGGTGCCTTTTTCAGTTTCTGCCAAAAGTTACTTCGTGTCTCAAATACTGATTCTTTCATTGATGTGCAGACAGAACTTAGCCCCCAAGGAAGCCCGTGGAATTGGTTTAATGCCAGAGCTGGTTTATTTCTTTGGTGAAATTGAACTGTTCTTATATTTTTAAATAGCACATGGTTTCATTTTTTTTTTTCTAAAATCAGTTTGTTCCTGATACATTAATTGACAAAGCTTGGGTTTTATTTAATTCTGTTCCTACACTTTATATAGCCCTTTTTATTCTTTGGCATTTAATTCCTAAATGCCAATTTAGGAAATAGATTTAAAATTCCCTAAAATTAGTGAACTGGGAAGATTTCTATGTGGCATGGAATATAAGTAAAATCATGTTATGAGAAGAGTTGCCCTTTGATTTCCCTCTTTTCTAATCTCAAGCATGAAAACATCAGTAAAAATCAGTCTAGACAAAAATCTCCATCAAAACCTTAGACCTCAGCTCTCTCTTCAGATCCTCTTCAAAACACTGTAAATAGGTACAATTGAATGTACACTGGGGCAGAGAGGAAGAACTGCAAACACATAACAGCTAAGCATATAAAAAGAAAGGTTATTCATCTTAAGAGTATGACCATTCTGGTACATTTTAGATATTGAATTTTTGTGATCTTTTTTGATAAATACCTTTTAGAGAATGAATAATTCCCTAAATTCATTTTAAAATCATCCCGCAATTAGAAACTTGAATCAAGTGATGTGACAGCTCACTTTGAATTAGAATAAAAACCATATATTGCTGATGTTCCCTGAACCAAAATATACTGGACTATCTACGGATTTTCTTAAGTGAGTTTCGTCAGGTTTAAAATAAGGTAATTGACAATTTCATAATTCATTGAGAAAATGAAACAAAAAACAAAGGTCCGGCTGGGAATACATCAAATCATCTTATAGTTCATTTTGGGTTAGGCTTTAGAGTTGATTCAAAATCCCATATTTCTATCATCGACCTATGTGGTTATGCAATTAAGGAGTCCAGAATAGAACAGTGTTCACATATAAAAAATAGACTTGTAATTCCTACTCATGCTATGGTTTGTTAGCTGGTACCCATTCCCAATAAGTTAATGGGGAGCCCAGAGACTATCAAGTCTGCATATTAGCAAATCATAAAAGTGGCTTAGGCAAATACATAGAGATCAACTCCACATTGATGAGGGCACAGAGCTGAGACTTAGTCTAAAAAGATAAATTACATTAAACAAAACCAAATTAAATTGCATTTGGTTTAGAGATCTAAAACCAATTTCATACATTGCTGCTAATCTCACCAATCCTTCTGTTATGTATTACATCATTTGGTTAACTACAGAATAGTATACTATTTGTCAGTGTGGCCTTGAGAATACTTTTGCTTTGCTCAACCTTATAAAGAGAAAAATTCAGGCAATTTTCTGTATAATTTTTAAATTTTTCTATATAATTTATGACATAAAATAAACCTTTTCACCTTAAATATTGAAATATTCAAAGTCAATGAAATTTACCTGATTTCGTGAAGATGTTGCTTGCACAGAACACAGTCTTGTAGAGGTTTAGAAAACTATCAGTCTTAAAGTTATTATGATCCATTCAAGCCAATCTTAAAGAATATTCCTCTTATAAAAACACCTGCAATGGACTTTGAGATTTTTTTTATGTTCAAGAGTATGTTGCAGTATGAGGTGATTAAAGGTATTTCAGCAAATCAAAATAGAAAATCCAGAAAATTTAAAAAGAGGTATTGATGCCATAGATGACTACATTTGATCCAAAAATGTAATTATAGCACCCATTCATTGAAGCATAATTTTGATTCAAATGCTTCTTTCAAAACACTCTTCAAATGTAAATTAGCATGGCCATTATGGAAAACAGTATGGGGGTTCCTCAAAAAATTAAAAATAGAAATGCCATATGATCCAACAATCCCACTGCTGGGTATGCACTCCCATGTTTATTGCAGCACTATTCACAATAGCCAAGATACAGAATCAACCTGAGTGTCCATCAGTGGATGAATGAATAAAGAAAATTTGATATATACACACAATGGAATACTATTCATCTATACAAAAGAACAGAATTTTGTCATTTGTGACAACATGGATGAACCTAGAGAACATTGCATTAACTGAAATAAGGCACTGAAAGACAAATGCTGCATGATTCATTCATGCAGATTCCCCATATGAGTCACTCATACAGGGATCTAAAAAAAATTGATCACATAGAAGTAGAGAATGAAATGGCAGTTACCAGAAACTAGGGGCGGTTAGGGGAATAGGGAGATGTTGGTCAAAAGATACATGGTAACAGTTAGATAGGAGGAATAAATTTAAAGAGATCTGTTGCACAGCAAGGTGACTATACTTAATAATGATATATTCTTGAAAAATGTAAACAGAGTAGATGTTATGTGTTCTTACAAAAATGCTAACTATATGAGGTAATGCCTTTGTTAATTAGCTAGATTTAACTATTCCACAATTTATATATACTTCAAAACATGTTGTACATGATAAAAACATACAATGTTATCTGTCAATTTTAAAATAATAATTAAAATACTACCTGCACCCCTCTTCTTCTTGATGTTTCATTTATGAGCTTTGGATTTGTTGAATTTCAGATTAGTATGCTGTTTATTTCCTAACATATAATAAGCACTCAGCAAATGTTTGTTGACCTGAATTGCAGTTTAAGGAAATTTTGAACAAGTTTTGTATGTGAAGCAAATGGGGTTTTAGGAATTTAATTTCTGTGTATAAGTCAAATATGTTGTTGCATTTGTATCTGCACAATAATTGCAAATAACTACTCAATCCAACAAATGAAAATTTACCAGCAAGGTCTTGACAGCTCCAAGGATGTGGAAATCAATAATACATTTCAGCGCATTGGCAGCACTAACCCATTTGTAAGCCAGTCCAATCTAAATTGGAGAAAAAAATTAACTTAGGATGTTTATAATTACTATAGAAGGGTATCCTCTGACTTTAAATTAGCAGGAAAAAAAAGATAATCTTTCATGTTGAATGGACATCTATTACTGAAATAATTCACAGAGTTATATTTGTACCACTAAGATATGAGTAATTGCTCTCAGAAAAAGATTTGACAGCTAATAGACATCCATAAAGGTACCTTATGCTTGTAAGTTGAAATGGTTGAGAGGAAGAAATAATGCATGAACCTAGTTGTATTAGTATAGATTAAGTCTAGCTACCTATAGACAAGACCTAAAATTGAGTAGCTTAAATATGAATTATTTCTTTCTTATGTTAAACAAGTGCTGAGATAGACAGATAAGGGCTAGTATAGTGGCTCCACTGTCATCACAGAGCCAGGCTTGTCCAGCTTTTTTCAGTTTATTCCTATGATATAGTCTTCATTTTTTATGACCCAAAATGTCTACTGCTGTTCTAGTCATCATCTTCAGGGTTCAAGCAACAAGATGGAGGAAGAATGGAAGAAAGCCATGTGCTAATTCCTTATAAAGAGATCTCTGGAAGTCCCACATATTAATAACATCTCCACCTTATTCCTCATTGATTGAAACTTATGCTACCCTCAGGTGCCAGGAAAGTTGGAAAATACAGCGTTTTAGTGTGTCCCTCTAACAAGCAAGGTTCTATTAATTTCAACATAAGAGAATACATAATTGATAGCTGATTATCAATCTCTAAGATGCTTACTTTGGGGACAATTAACAAGTTAAAGAAAATCTGGCTTAAGTGAACCAATTTGTTCTTTTGCTTTTAGCATCTTTGATGCCATCAACAGTTTTCATAGTTTGGCATCTTTTACTGATCACAAGTACCATACATATTTTATTGACAACACATCTATTAATAATTTTTGTATTTCTCAGAGAGGAAAACATCACTTAGGAAGAGTTAAATGTGTTTCATTTATATTCTATTATATTGAATTTATTCAATTCTATTTCCTGAAAGAAAGAGTTCTTAATAAGGTGCTTTGATATCTTGATTTCTGATATCAACCTTTTTTAACAGATGATTTTTATATATCTGACAATTCTAGAGTATGGCTTCTGGGGATACTATATAGTTTTTATTAGAATGTATATATAAATTGTTGGGGAAAATAATCTCCTCTAAATGAGAGAAATGATTATCCCAGCTAGGGGAAGAGAAAGTTGAGAAAATAAAGAGTGTATAACACTCAGCCCTTTTTAGACATCCACATTCTGTTTTTTTTTCACATTTTCCTCCTTTGCTTTCTTCTTTGTCACAGCTACTTTTTCCAGGCTTCTGCAGGGCTTGGCCTTTTCTATTTTAATGCTAAAAAAACAAGAGCAGTGGAGTGTGATACATGACATATTTGGAAAGGCAGTAAATATTTAATAGATGATATGGTAAATAATGTATATAATTTAGCAAGAAACAATGTAAATATTTCATGGACTGCAGTGCAGCTGTTAGGTTGGAATTAAACCTGTGAGACTGGAGAAAAGCTGCAGTTCAAAATGTCTTTTTCTGGTAAGAGCACTTGCTTCTCTAACATTGCTAGTCTACAAGATGAAAGGAGTGGTTGGCACTAAAGGTATATCCACATCTTGTATATACCCTGATGGGGAAGGTGCTGTGGATAATTCAAAATAGTGAATAATTCAAATGCCAATTAGACTTTGGAGCGAAATTTTGGGTATTTGAGAATTGGCTTCCTTTCTTGATTATGTTATCTTAATATGATATTGAAAAGTTTTATTCTCCTGTGTATTCATGGACTTAAGGAAAGATTAAATGCAAAGGTGGCTGTGCAGTCCTCTTTTCTCTCTGAAATCCTTTGGGAATCAATCAATTGGGAACTAATGCATTAATATCTCTCTGATCTACTTGAAAAATGATGGAAGAACTAAGAAAAATCCAAGAGCAGAGATATCACAAGGTCCAAGTTGAAAATGTAGTTGTTTAAATGTTAATAATCTTCTACTGGGTATATATTATGTCCCCAGCATTATAGTAGATGCAATAGAAAATATAAACTCTGTGTAAGAAATGTTCTGTTGCCAAGAAAGTTACAATTGGAGAGACAAAGTTAATGCATAAGAATCAATTCAAAACCTGTTAAATACTAAACTGTTTTTTGATAACTCTAATATTGATATGAAATGAATTCAATTCACTACAAACTCATGTTACTTAAGGTAGATAATCTCTGCTGCTCTGTACACTTTTTTAGTTGTATCTCGTCCCTATACCACATTCCTCCAAAAGTGGTGGTTCTAACATAGTCCAAATATTCCTAAATTTAGCCTAGACCTTTCTCCCTCTATATTCTTTGCTATCATTAAATGATTTCACTTCATATTTTTCTGAGGCAATTAAAGATATTTTCTTTTCAATCTTAAAATGTCTATGTATGTTTTCAATTATTTTCTTCTTCCTACTCTGTTATTAGACACAGAAGTAATTATCTTCTTTTCCAAGGTGAAAATTTCTTATGTAGGGAAGACTATCTCTTCCCACTCCATCAGAAATGTAGCCATTCAATTATCCATTCTTTGTTCTTATCTTCATTCTCTTGTCTTCATTTGTTTAATGTTCCTCTGTACATGCCATCAACTTTCCCTATAATGGTGCTAAAATGAGATAATGATGATGATATTTGTCATTTATTGAGCATCCAAGTATAAGCATCATGCTAGGCCCTAGGCTAAGACTCAGCTTCCCTTGGAATTTTGTGTGCTCCTTGGTACTGTAGTGTCTTTGCTTCTAGGCCCTTTTAGTGGGCAGAGCTAGGGAATGTAAAATGTATATGCATACACAAACATATCTATTTCTATAGCTGTCTGTCTGTATGTTAAAAATGTTGAATTCATACTGATTCCAGTCAAATATTACAGGATTCATTCCAACCTTTCTTGTTTCCTAATTTGTAATTCATAATTCATTTGATGGCAGTGAGAAAACTGGCTCTCATTATCCACAATATATTTACTAATTTGCTTAACCCTAGAACACATATACAGTAATTTCAGTATTGCTAACCTTACTCATAGGAACAATAAACCTAGTTATTAGAGTACAGTGTTTGTTTACTGCTCTGTCTTTAACCTGAGGTTATATAGTCAAACTAATATCTTCAAGAATTACTTGGGTAAGTTACCATCCCCCTACCTGCCTTCAATGTGATTATGCTTATGTTATTCACTTGAAAAACAGCCTCATTTGTTTCTGTTTGTATTTTATTTCTGAGCCTCTCTCCCATCCTTGTAAATGTACATAGGTATATATGCATTCTTTGTTTGCGTTTCATGTATTTATTTTTGAGTATGTGCAACATTCACAGGATTCCAAAATTAAAACCATCCAGGAAGACATACTCAGAGAAGTCTTACTCCCACCCCAATCCCTTCTAAGTCATTCCCATATGCATCCATTCTATCTTGTTCTTATTCACCCCTTGTAAATGGACAATCTCTTTAGTTTCTGATTTATTTTCCTGTTTTTATTTTTATAAAATATTGTCATATATGTGTATAAGGTATTCTGTTATATTCCTGTCTTCATTACACAAAAGTAACATGTAGCATGCCATACACACTCTTTGCACTTTGAATTTTTCATTTAACAATATATCCTGGAGGAAACTTCATATTAGTTCATAGATTCTTCCTCAATTTGTTTTACAGTTGCATAGTACCTTGTTGTGTGGATGCATCATAGTTTATTCAACCACTCTATTAAATGAGGACATTTTGATATTTTCATATTATGCATTTCAAAAAATACTGCAGAAGATAATAGTGTGTATTTTTGTATTGTTGAAAGTATATTTTCTGGATAAATTCCTAGAATTTGGACTGGTGATTGGAACGATAAACACATGTATATTTTTGTTAGATATTCTCCAATTTCCCTTCATAAGGGTTGCAGCAATTTGTATTTCCACCAGAACATGGAGCTGTATGTATGAGGGCTTATTTCCCCACATCTTCACTAACAGAATGAGATGTTATACATTTTTTGACTTATTTTTTAAATTTTTAAGCATTATGGGTATATAACAGTTGTATATATTTATGGGGTACATGTGATGTTTTCATACAGGCATACAATATGAATTAATCAAATCAGGGTAATTGGGGTATCCATCACCTTAGGCATTTATAATTTTTGTGTTAGGAACATTCCAATTCCACCTTTTTAGTTATTTTAAAGCATACCATAATTTATTGTTGATTATAGTCACTTTGTTGTGCTATCAAATATTATTCATTTTATCTAACTAACTATAGTTTTTTACCCGTTAACCATCCCCACTTTATCCTCCACTCCCTGCTACCCTTCCCAGCATCTGCTAATAGTCATTCTACTCTGTCTCCATGATATCAATTATTTTTAATATTTAGCTCCCACATATGAGTACAAACATGAGAGATTTGTCTCTGATTGGCTTAATTCACTTAACATAAGATTCTGCAGTTCATTCATGTTCTTACAAACGGCAGGATTTCATTCATTTTTGTGGCTAGATAATATCCCATTGTGTATATGTATCACAATTTTTTTATCTGTTCATCCATTGATGGGCACTTAGGTTAATTCCAAGTTTTGGATATTGTGAATAGTGCTGCAATAAACATGCGAGTAAAGATATCTTTTCGATATACAGAATTCCCCTCCATAGAATATATACCCAGCAGTGGGATTGCTGGCCATATAGTAGGACTGATCTTACTTTTTTGAGGAACCCCCATACTGTTCTCCTTAGTGGTTGCACTAATTTACATTCCCACCAACAGTGTATGAGCATCCCCCTTTCTCCACATCCTCACCAGTATTTGTTATTGCCTGTCTTTGGATAAAAGCCATTTTAACTGAAGTGAGATAATATATCATTATAGTTTTGATTTGCATTTCTCTGATGACTAATGATATGGAGCATTTTTTCATTTACCTATTGGCCATTTGTATATCTTCTTTTGAGAAATGTCTATTCAGATCCTTTGTCCATTTTTATATAGATCATTTGATTTTTTTCCTATTGAGTTGTTAAAGCTCCTTATTATTCTAGTTTTTAATCCCTTGTCACATGGGTAGTATATAAATATTTTCTTCCATTCTGTGAGTTATCTCTTCAGTTTTTTGATTGTTTCCTTTGCTCTGCAGAAGCTTTTTAACTTGATGTGATCCCATTTGTCCAATTTCACTTTGGTTGCCTGTGCTTGGGCAAGGATTACCCAAGAAATCCTTGTTCAGACCAATGTCCTGAAGTATTTCCCCAATGTTTCCTTTTAGTAGTTTCATAGTTTCAGGTCTAATATTTAAGTCCTTAATCCATTTTGATTTGATTTTTACATATGGTGAGAGATAAAGGTATAGTTTCTTATTTATTTATATATTTTTTATTTTAGCGTATTGTGGGGGTACAAGTATTAAGGTTACTTATATTGCCCATGCCCCCCTCCCCCCTCAAGTAAGAGCTTCAAGCATGTCCATCCCCCAAACATTGCACATCTTACTCGTTGTGATTGTATACACCCATCCCCTCCTCCCCCGTCCCACCCTCCCGACACCCGAAAAATGTTACTCCTATATGTCCACTTAGGTGTTGATCCGTTAATACCAATTTGCTGGCGAATACATGTGGTGCTGGTTTTTCCATTCTTGAGATACTTCACTTAGTAGAATGGGTTCCAGCTGTATCCAGGAATATACAAGAGGCGCTATATCACCATTGTTTCTTAAAGCTGAGTAGTATTCCATGGTATACATATACCATATTTTATTAATCCCCTCATGAATTGATGGGCACTTGGGTTGTTTCCATAGCTTTGCAATTGTGAATTGTGCTGCTTATAAACATTCGAGTGCAGGTGTCTTTTTCATAAAGTGACTTTTGATCTTTTGGGTAGATGCCCAGTAGTGGAATTGCTGGATCAAATGGTAGATCTATTTGTATCGCTTTGAGGTATCTCCATATTGCTTTCCACAGAGGTTGAACTAGTTTGCAGTCCCACCAGCAGTGTAGGAGTGTTCCTCTCTCTCCGCATCCATGCCAGCATTTGTTGTTTGGGGACTTTTTGATAAAGCCCATTCTCACTGGAGTTAAGTGATATCTCATTGTGGTTTTGATTTGCATGTCCCTGATGATTAGAGTATGTTTGTTGGCCATTATTCTGTCTTCTTTTGAGAAGTTTCTGTTCATGTCCTTTGCCCATTTTTTGATAGGGTTGTTTGATTTTTTCTTGCTGATTTTCCTGAGTTTTAAATAGATTCTAGTTATCAGCCTTTTATCAGATGTGTAGCTTGCAAAAATTTTCTCTCATTCTGCGGGTTGTCTGTTTGCTCTCTTGACAGTTTCTTTGGCTGTGCAGAAGCTTTTTAATTTCATTAGGTCCCATTTGTTTATTTTTGTTGCTCTCGTGATTGCCTTTGGGGTCTTCTTATTCTTCTGCATATGGATATCTAATTTTCCCAACACCATTCATTGAAGAGACCATCATTTCTGTAATATATGTTCTTGGCACCTTTGAGGAAGACAAGTTCGATGTATATGCGTGGATTTATTTCTGGGTTCTCCGTTTCATTGGTCTATGTATCTGTTTTTATGCTAATATGATGCTTTGTGGCTACTACAGCTCTGTAGTATAATTTTAAGTCAGGTAATGTGATTCCTCCAGTTTTCTCTTTTTGCTCAGGATAGCTTTGGCTATTCTGGGTCTTTTGTGGTTCCATGTAAATTTTGGAATTATTTTTTTTTTCTATTTCTTTGAAGAAAATAGGTATTTTGATGGGGAGTGAATTTAAATCTGCTTTGGGTTAGTATGGACATTTTAACAATATTGATTCTCCCAATCCATGAGCATAGAATATCTTTCCATTTTTTGTGTGCTTTTCAATTTCTTTCATCAATGTTTTATAGTTTTTATTATAGGGATGTTTTACTTCTTTGGTTAAGTTTATTACTGAGTATTTTATTTTATTTGTAGCTATTGTAAATGGAATTTCTTTTTTGGTTTCTTTTTCATATTGTTTACTATTGACATGTAGAAATGCTACTGATTTTCGTAAGTTGATTTTTGTACACTGTAACTGTACTGAGTTTATCAGTTCTAATAGATTTTTTTTTATTTTCTGGAGTCTTTAGGTTTCTATAGATATAAGATCATATGGTATGCAAACAAGGATAATTTGATTTTTTCTTTTCCAATTTGGATGCCCTTTATTTGTTTCTCCTGTCTGATTACTCTAGCTTCTCATACTATGTTCAATAACAATGGTGAAAATGGGCATCCTTGTCCTGTTTCAGATCTTAGAGGAAAGGCTTTCAGTTTTTTCCTATTCTATATGATACTAGCTGTAGGTCTGTCATATGTATCCTTTATCATGTTGAGATAAGTTCCTACTATACTCAGTTTTTTGAGAGTTCTTATTAAGAATGTAAGTTGAATTTTATTGGGTGGTTTTTCAGCATCAGTTGAAATTATCATATTTTTGTCCTTCATTCTGTTGATATATCACATTGATTTGCATATCTTGAACCATCCTTGCATCCCTTGAATGATTCCCATTTAATCGTGATGAATAATGTCTTTAATGTGTTGTTAAACTTGGTTTGCTAGTATTTTGTTGAGGATTTTTGCTTCTATGCTCATCAGAATAGTTGGCCTATAGTTTTCTTTTTTTGTTGTATCTTTGTCTGGTTTTGGTATTAGGGTTATAAAGGTCTCATAGAATGAGTTTGGGTGTAGTCCTTCCTGCTTGATTTTTTGGAATAATTTAAATAGGATTGGTATTAGTTCTTCTTTGAATACTCGGAAGAATTCAGCAGTGAAATCATCTGGTCCTGGGATTTTCTTTGTTAGAGACTTTTTATTACTGCTTCTATAACATTACTTGTTATTGGTTTATTTGGGTTTTGGATTTCTTCCTGGTTCAACCTTGATAGGTTGTATGTGTCTAGGAACTTATGCATTTCATCTAGGATTTCCAATTTATTGGCATATAGTTGCTCATAGTAGTCTCTAATGGTCTTTGGATTTCTGCAGGAACAGTTATAATGTCTCACTTTTCATTTCTGACTTTATTTACTTGGGTCTTCTCTCTTTTTTTTCTACTTAATCTGTCAAGTGGTGTGTCAACTTGTTTATCTTTTCCAAAAACATACTCATAATTCTGTTGATCTTTTATATTTTTGGTTTCACTTTCATTTATTTATGCTCTGATTTTTATTATTTCTGTTTTACTCATTTGGGCTTGGTTTGGTCTTGTTTTTCTAATTCTTTGAGATGCATCATTAGGTTGTTTATTTGAAGCTTTTATACATTTTTTTTTTATTTTGGCATAATATGGGGGTACAGATTTTAAGATTTCAATAAATGCACTTTCTCCCCTCCCCTGACAAGTCTGAGTTTCCAGCATAACCATCACCCAGATAGTGCACATCTCACTCATTATGTATGTATATACCTGCCCCCCTCCTCCCTGCGCAATACCCTATTACCATAGTACCTATGTGTCCACTTAGGTACTGCTCAGTTAATACCAGTTTGCTGGTGAGTATATGTGGTGCTTGTTTTTCCATTCTTGGGATACTTCACTTAGTAGTATGGGTTCCAGCTCTAACCAGGAAAATATAAGATGTGCTATATCACCGTTCTTTCTTAGAGCTGAATAGTACTCCATGGTATACATATACCACATTTTATTAATCCATTCTTGGATTGATGGGCATTTGGGCTGTTTCCACAGCCTTGCAATTATGAATTGTGCTGCTATAAACATTCAAGTGCAGGTGTCATTTTTGTAGAGTGTCATTGGATATTTTGGGTAGGTGCCCAGTAATGGGATTGCTGGTTCCAATGGTAGATTCACTTGTATCGCTTTAAGGTATCTCCATATTGCTTTCCACAGAGGTTGAAATAGTTTGCAGTCCCACCAGCAATGCAGGAGTGTTCCTCTCTCTCCGCATCCATGCCAGCATTTTTATTTGGAGACTTTTTGATAAAGGCCATTCTCACTGGAGTTAAGTGATATCTCTTTGTGGTTTTGATTTGCATTTCCCTGATGATTAGAGATGTTGAGCATTTTTTCATATGTTTGTTGGCCATTCTTCTGTCTTCTTTAGAAAAGTTTCTGTTCAAGTCCTTTGCCAATTTTTAATAGGGTTGTTTGATTTTTTCTTGCTTATTTTCTTGAGTTCTAAGTATATTCTAGTTATCAGCCCTTTATCGGATGCGTAGGATGCAAAAATTTTTTCCCATTCTGTAGGTTGTCTGTTTACTTTCATGACTGTTTCTTTGATGTGCAGAAGCCTTTTAGTTTCATCATGTCCCATTTATTTATTTTTGTTGCTGCTGTGATTGCCTTTGGGGACTTCTTCATAACCTCTTTGCCTAGGCCAATGTATAGGAGAGTGTTTCCAACATTTTCCTCTAGAATTCTAATAGTTTCGTACCTTAGGTTTAAGTCTGTTATCCAGCGTGAGTTGATTTTTGTGAGAGGTGAAAGGTGTGGGTCCTGCTTTAGCCTTCTACAAGTGGCTATCCAGTTTTCCCAGCACCATTTATTGAAAAAGGGATTCTTTTCCCCAGAGTATGCTTTTGTCTGCTTTGTCAAAGATTAGATGGCTACATGAGGATGGTTTTATACCAGGATTCTCAGATCTGTTCCACTGGTCAATATTCCTATTTTTGTGCCAATACCAGATTGATTTAATTGCTACAGCTTTGTAGTATAGTTTGATATCTGGCATATTAATACCTCCCATTTTCTTTTTGTTGCCTAGAATTGCTTTTGATATTCGGGGTCTTCTTTGGTTCCATACAAAGCATAAAATTATTTTTTCTATATCTGTGAAGAATGCTGATGGGATTTTAATAGGTATTGCATTGAATCTGTAGATCAGTTTGGGTAGTATAGACATTTTAATGATGATGAGTCTGCCGATCCACGAGCATGGAATGGATTTCCATCTGTTTACATCCTCTGCTATTTCCTTCCTTAGTGTTTCATAGTTCTCCCTGTAGAGGTCTTTTACCTCCTTGGTTAAGTATATTCCTAGGTACTTTAATTTCTTTGTTGCTATTGTGAAGGGAATTGAGTCTTTGATTTG
>VSMD01008370.1:0-39436 GCA_008750895.1 Mirza zaza | reverse complement strand
AATATGCCAGATATCAAACTATACTACAAAGCTGTAGTAATTAAATCAATCTGGTATTCGCACAAAAATAGGAATATTGACCAGTGGAACAGATCTGAGAATCCTGATATAAAACCATCCTCATATAGCCATCTAATCTTTGACAAAGCAGACAAAAACATACGCTGGGGAAAAGAATTCCTTTTCAATAGATGGTGCTGGGAAAACTGGATAGCCACTTGTAGAAGGCTAAAGCAGGACCTACACCTTTCACCTCTCACAAAAATCAACTCACGCTGGATAACAGACTTAAACCTAAGGTATGAAACTATTAGAATTCTAGAGGAAAATGTTGAAAACACTCTCCTAGACATTGGCCTAGGCAAAGAGTTTATGAAGAAGTCCCCAAAGGCAATCACAGCAGCAACAAAAATAAATAAATGGGACATAATCAAACTAAAATGCTTCTGCACAGCCAAAGAAACAGTCATGAAAATAAACAGACAACCTACAGAATGGGAGAAAATTTTTGTATCCTATGCATCTGATAAGGGGCTGATAACTAGAATATACTTAGAATACATGAAAATCAGCAAGAGAAAATCAAACAACCCTATCGAAAAGTGGGCAAAGGACATGAACAGAGACTTTTCTAAAGAAGACAAAAGAATGGCCAACAAACATATGAAAAAATGCTCAACATCTCTAATCATCAGAGAAATGCAAATCAAAACCACAATGAGATATCACTTAACTCCAGTGAGAATGGCCTTTATCAAAAAGTCTCCAAACAATAAATGCTGGCATGGATGCGGACAGAGAGGAACACTCCTACATTGCTGGTGGGACTGCAAATTAGTTCAACCTCTGTGGAAAGCAATATGGAGATACCTTAAAGCGATACAAGTGGATCTACCATTTGATCCAGCAATCCCATTAATGGGCATCTACCCAAAAGATCCAATGACACTCTACAAAAAAGACACCTGCACTCGAATGTTTATAGCAGCACAATTCATAATTGCAAGGCTGTGGAAACAGCCCAAGTGTCCATCGATCCAAGAATGGATTAATAAAATGCGGTATATGTATACCATGGAGTACTATTCAGCTCTAAGACACAACGGTGATATAGCACATCTTATATTTTCCTGGTTAGAGCTAGAACACATACTACTAAGTGAAGTATCCCAAGAATGGAAAAACAAACACCACATATACTCACCAGCAAACTGGTATTAACTGAGCATCACCTAAATGGACACATAGATACTACAGTAATTTGGTATTGGGCAGGTGAGGGGGGCAGGTATATACATACGTAATGAGTGTGATGTGCACCATCTGGGGGATGGTCACGCTGGAAACTCAGACTTGTGCGGGGTGTGGGGGGAAAGGGCATTTTTTTAAATCTTAAAATTTGTACCCCCATAATATGCCGAAATAAAAAAAAAAGAAAGAAAAGGGACATAAGTGGAAAACTGGTAAAAAATGACTAAAATCTCTGGATTAGTTAATAGTATTGTATCAATGGTTATTTCCTGATGTTGTAGTAAGGTTATAGAAAATCTTCCCATTTGGGTTAGCCAAGTGAAGGGTATTCAGGAACTTTCTATACTATTTTGGCAACAATTTTGTAAATGTTATAATATTTAAAATTCAAAAAAGCCAAAAAATTATTCTGCATTAAAAGTGGAAACTCTAGTTTAAGTGATAAATCAGATGAGCCTCAATGATAAGACATGTTATTTTCTTGGTAAATTGGAACATACGGTCTCCCTAGATGATGAACCTTTATAATTTTATACTATAAACATAAGAAATATTTTAAAAAATAAAAATGAGTAGAGTTAAAAATTATATATATGATAAAATAATATTTGTAACAACATACTCATATTCAGCATAGGTACTTATAGGTAAATTACACTTAATATCTAATTCTTCAATATATTGCTTTTCATATAATGCATATCAGCATAGCTATAAATTTTACTGTAATAGCAATTTCATAAAAATGCAATTTCAACACAAATGAGATAAATATATTACAGTTAGAAAGAAAAAATTTATAAGAATAAGAATTCCCATTGTTGAAGGAATGTAAATTAGCACAGCCTATATGGAAAACTATATGAAAGTTCCTTAAAAAATTAAATAGAGTTAGTGTATGATCTAGCAATCTCATTACTGGGTATATAGTCAAAGGAAATTAAATCAATATATTGAAGAGATATATGTCTTTGTTTATTGCAGCATTTTTCACAATAGCAAAGATATGGAATCAAACTAAATGTCTATTAACAGAAGAATGGATAAAGAAAAGGTGATATATAACCACAATGGAATGTTATTCAGTTTTAAAAAAGAAGGAAATCTTGTGATTTATGACAACATGACTAAACTTAGAGGACATGATGTTAAGTGAAATAATCCAGGCCCAGAAAGACAAGTACCACGTGACCTCACTTATGTGTAAAGTGTAAAAAAGTCAAACTCATAGAAACAAAGAGTTTCTGTTACTCTCCAGTAAATGGTGTTTACTGGAAACTGGGGGTGGGTGGATTGAGGAGATATGGGTCAAAGGGCACAACATTTTACTTTGACAGGAGAAATAAGTTCAAGAGATCTACTGTGTATCATGGTGACTACTGTTAACAACAATATATGATATACTTGAAAATTGCTATGACTGTAGATTTTAAGTGTCCTTATTATAATAAAGGTATGTGAGGTTATGCAAATGTTAAATACCTTGATTTAGCCATTTGACGATGTATACATACATTAAAACATCATATTGTATACAATAAAGATATATATTTACTGGCTAATTGAAATAATAAGTATCTTTAAAGAGAGAAAAATAATTTATAATTTTTTTTCTTTTATTTATTTATTTTATTATTTTTTTAATTTCAGCATATTATGGGGTTACAAATTTTAAGGTTTCAAAAAATGCCCTTGCCTCCCCTCCCCCCACAAGCGTGACCATCCCGCAGACGGTGCACATCTCACTCATTATGTATGTATATATCTGCCCTGCACCCCTCTCCCACCTGTCCATTACCCAATTAATGTAGTTCCTACCTGTCCACTTAGGTGCTGCTCAGTTAATACCAGTTTGGTGGTGAATATATGTGGTGCTTGTTTTTTATTTTTTTTATTTTAGCGTATTATAGGGGTACAAGTGTTAAGGTTACGTATATTGCCCATGCCCCCCCTCCCCTCTCAAGTCAGAGAAGAATTTATAATTTTTAATTGAGAAAAATTTCAAATTCTTTATTATATACATTGTCCTATGCAGGAGGGGAGGTATTGATATTCATTTTCAAAACTGTCAAATTTTTCATTAAAAATTTTACAAAGACATTAAAAACTTACTTTGGAGTTTTAGATTTTATTTTCCCAAGTAGCTGATTCATCCAAGGTTTGATGTGAAATGCTAATATGACCTCCAAATCCTATTCAAAAAACCTCCTTCCTATAAAAATAATTTTTTCAAGTATTATTTTGCCTCATAGCATGAAGCAAAATAAGTTACACTTATATAAAACCTTTCCTCTAGAGAGCTTAAAATGTCTCCATAATTATTTCATATTTTTGGAATTTTTACTTAAGAAAATAACACCCACCTGAATGTTTTTTACTCATATATACTTCCTAACTTACTATTGCCTTCTCATTTAACTTAGTGATAACTTTGACTAGTATAATCCTCTTCTCCTAGATCTCTTCTCTGCCATCTTTCACCATGTCAAACCTACTTCTTCTCCCTATAATATTTTCTCTCAGTGATATTCTAATCCATTCTCCTGTATAGCACTGCTTGCTAGAAATAACTCGTTTCTGACACATAATATAATGTACAAGAATTGATTTTTTAAAAAATGAATAAGGCCCACTTTCAGGAAAAGTGGAGTAACTTGCATCATATTAATCGCCCCACGGATAACAACTGTATTATCTGGACAAAACAGTAAAACAAACACACAAACAAAAACAAACACAAAATGAAATCAACAAAAACACTAATTACAGGTAGTAGAGAACAATCAAAAGCAGGCAGAAACTCAGAAACTGGAAGGATTTGCACTGGATATCATTTGATTGTATATATATATTTTATAAGAAGGGGCACTCTACTTCATAGAGAGAATGGAGTCTCTAGAACTCAAAAAGAAAGTTAAAAGAAAGATGAAAGAGAAAGAAAGAAAGAAAAGAAAGAAAATAAGAGAAAGAAAGGGAGAAAGAAAGGAAAGAAAGAAAGAACAAGCAAGCAGGCTGTATCAAGATTGCAAGAATATCTAGAAAGTGATGGGGAAAATCAGGAAAAGAAGGGGACCACGAAATGGGGAATGCCAAAATATGCATAGGACATTTTGAAAGCAAGAAAGCAAGAAATAAAAGTCTCAAATAATGTGCAGGATGCAGTTTTTAATATCAGAATATTACAGGGGTACAAATGCTTTGGTTACATAAATTGCCTTTGCACCACAGGAGTCATAGCTACAAACATGCCCATCCCCCAGATGGTGGGCACCAGACCCATTAAGTGTGAATTTATGCATCTCCCCCACCCTGCTCCCACCTGCCTGGCAGCCAATGAATGTTACTTCCATATGTGCACATTTAAGTTTTGACAGATTAATACCAATTTAATGGTGAGTATATGTGGTGTTTGTTTTTTAGTTCTTCTGATACTTCACTTAGACAAATGGGATCCAGCTCCATCCAGGATAACGCAAGAGGTGCTAGATCATCATTGTCTTTTTTGTGGCGGAATAGTACTCCATGGTATACATATACCACATTTTATTAATCCACTCATGTGTTGACAGGCACTTTGGTGGTTTCCACATCTTTGCTGTTGGGAATTGTGCTGCTGTAAACATCTGAGGGCAGATGTCTTTTTTATAGAATGTTTTTTTTTTTTCTTTTGGATAAATACCCAGTAGTGGGATTGCTGGATCAAATGGTAGTTCTATTTGTAGCACTTTGAGGTATCTCCATATTACTTTCCACAGAGGTTATGCTAGTTTGCAGTCCCACCATCAGTGTATGAGTGTTCCAATCTCTCTGCATCCACTCAAACATTTCTCGTTTTGAAACTTTTTGATAAGAGCTGTTCTCACTGGAGTTAAATGATATCTCATTGTGGTTTTGATTTACATTTCCCTGATGATTAGAGATGTTAAACACTTTTTCGTATGTTTTTTGGCCATTAGTCTATCTTCTTTTGAAAAGTTTCTGTTCATGTACTTTGCCCTGTTTTTCATGGAGTTGTTTGATTTTTTCTTGCTGATTTTCCTGAGATCTATACAGATTCTAGTTATCCACTCTTTATTTGATGTATAGTGTGCAAATATGTAGGATATTTTAAAAGCAAGAAAGCAAGAAATAAAAAGTTCAAAGAACTGAGTAGAAATTTCAGCTACTTCCCACCACAAAGAAAGCAGACTTAACAACCTGTTAAAAATAAAAATAAACACTCTTCACTGGAAGAAAAAAAAGATCAGAGTATATGTTAATACAATGTTATATCCACAAGTCAAGGATAGAAATGGGAAAATGTGACCGATAATGAAGGGTAAAAGCACTTAATAGACACAGGCTCTGAGAAACCTAACATTTTTGAGTAAGCAGACTAGGACTTGGATACAACTATTATAAATGTGTTTAGGTATTTTAAGTATAAATGATCAAAATGAGTGACTATATGGAGAAGTTCAACAGAGAAATTAAAAGTATAAGAAAGGAACAATTCTAGATCTAAAATTACATCATACAAAATTGAAAGATAAATATCAGCATGCAACATTGATAAGCCCGGAGAACATTATGCTAAGCGAAGTAATTCAGGCATAGAAAGATAAATACCACTTCTTATTACTCATTTGTGGGAGTTAAAAAAATTGAGCTTATGGAAGTAGAGGTTTGAATTGTGGTTATCAGAAGCTGGGAAGCGAGGGTGTGGGAAGGATGGAAAGAGGTTGGTTAATGGATACGAAATTACAGCTAGATAGGAGGAATGTGTTCTGGTGTTCTGCACCACTGTATGCTGAATACGACTAACTATAATTTACTACATATTTTCAAAGAGTTAGAGAAAAGGATTTTGAATGTCCACAACAGAAAAAATTGATAAATGATTGAGGTGATGGATATTTTAATAGTCCTTATTTGATCAATACACATTGTATACAAATATCCAAATATCACCCTGTAGCCCAAAAATATGCAGAATTATTACATGTGAACTATAAATTCAAGAAAAATCTTTCTACATAGGCTTAACAGGAAAAAGGAAAGATAAAAGAAAGTGTCAGTGAATTTAAGGACAGATCAACAGAAAGGATAAAATCTGAAGTAAATGAAGGATAAAATTTTGAAAAGAAATGAAAAGTAATTTAGTGATATGTAGAACAATATCAAACAGTTTAATGCATACAAATATATATATATATAATTGCATTTCTCAAGTGAGACAAAATAATGGGAGAGAGAAATATTTGAATAATTAATGACTGAAAATTGGCAAATTTTGTGAAAAACTAGCTTATAAATTCAGCAGGCTTATCAAATCTCAAGAGGGATAAATGAGAAAATCAGATTTAAGTATAGTTAAGTGCTAATAATAAAAGAAAGAAAATCTTGAAAGTAGCTATAAAAAGAAAATACATTGCATACAAATGAATAAAGAATTATAGGATATTTGACTTCTCATCAGAAAGAACAGACGCCATATATCAAATAACTTGCATATTTAAAGTGCTGAAATAAAGAAAAATATCAACCCATATTTCTATACTCAATAAAATAAAATATCCTTCTATCTATATTTTTTTTCAGATAAATGAAACCTAAAAGAATTTGTTTCCAGCAGGACTACAATATGAAAATTTCAAGAGGTTTTTATAGGCTAAAGGGAAATGATACTAGGTGGAACTTAAACATGTAGGAAGAGGGAAAAGCACTAGAAATGGCAAATATATGACAAAATGTCCAATAATATTTGTTTTTTCATTTTCTTAAATTAAAAAATACGTAAAGTTGGCCCCCTGCATACAATGTTTCCACATCTATGGATTCAACCAATTGTGGATTAAAAATATTTGAAAAATAAATTATATGTGTACTGAACATGTACAGTCTTTTTTTCTTGTCATTATTCCCTAAATGATACAGTATAACAACTATTTACATATTAACAGTATTTTCATTGTAATAGGTATTACAATTAATCTAGAGATGATTTAAAATATAAAGGAAAGTGTTTATAGGAATATATGAATATATTATGCCATTTTATTTTTGAGACTTGAGCATGCATGGATTTTTGTATCCATGAGAGGTCCTTGAATCAATACCTATGAATACTGAGGGAAGACTGCAGTTCTTTCCAGGGAAAAACACACTATTGTGAGGTTTGTAATACACATAAATGTAATATATACTACATTAATAACAGAATGGATGGAGATAAACGGTTTTTGAATTTTATGTGAAGTAGCCAACTATTGACTCTGAGAAACTTTATAACTAAAGTTTGAATATTTATAACTTTATAACTTAAGTTTGAATCCATAGAGAAAATACAATAAAATAATAAGGTAAAAGGGATATTTCTAAAAAGCCAAAAATGAATTCTAATGGGATTAGAAAAACATTTAAATAATCATAAGGAAGGAAGTTAAGGGGGAACAGAAAAAAAAAAAAAAGATAGGATAAATAGAATGTAAATAGAGGCCGAGTGTGGCTCACGCCTGTAATTCTAGCACTCTGTGAGGCAGAGGCAGGAGGATCACTCAAGGTCAGGAGTTCGAAACCAACCTGAGCAAGAACGAGACCCCATCTCTACTAAAAATAGAAAGAAAGAAATTGGCCAACTAAAAATATATATAGAAAAAAAAAACTTAGCCGGGCATGGTGGCACATGCCTGTAGTCCTAGCTACTTGGGAGGCTGAGGCAGAAGGACTGCTTGAGCCCAGGAGTTTGAGGTTGCTGTGAGCTAGGGTGATGCCACAGCACTCTAGCCCTGGCAACAGAGTGAGACTCTGTCTCAAATAAAACAAAACAAAAAAACAAACAAACAAACAAAAAGTAAATAGAAAAAAAAATTAGAGGTAAATAAAAATATATTATGAAAAGGAATAACACCAGAAATAATGTAAGATATTTCATAATGATCAGAGCCATTTTATCAGAAAAACATAAAAATGGCAATGTGTATATGCCTAATAAAAAACCTTCAATATGTATTGCAATGGGTTGCATTGCTGATATAGCTTGGATATTCAAGCTTTCCGAATCTCATGTTAAAATTTGATTTTCAATATTGGAGTTGGGGCCTAGTGGAAAGTGTCTCAGTCATGGGGGTGGATGCCTCATGAAAGGCTTGGTAACCTCCTCATGGCAATTAATGAGTTCTTGCTTTATTAGTTCCTGTGTGAGCTGGTTCTTTAAAAGACCCTGGCACTTACTCCTTTGTCTTTTCCTTCCTCTTGCCATGTGATGCCTGCTTGCCTTCCCCTTCCACTATAAGTGGAAGCTTCCTGAAACCCTCATCAGAAGCATATGTTGGCACCATGCTTCTTGAACAGCCTGTAGAGCTGTGAGCCAAATAAACCTCTTTTCTTTATAAATTACCCAACCTAAGGTTTTCCTTTATAGCAACACAAAATAGACTGACATGATTGCCTTCCGCCCAAAAGATATGTTGAAGTCCTAACCCTCAGTACCTCAGAATGTGACCTTTTTTGGAAATAGAGTCATTGCAGGTTTAATTAGTTATATTAAGATAAGGTTATATTGAAGTACGATGTACCTTTAATCCAATATGACTCATGTCTTTATAAGAATACAGCCATGGAAAGATACAGAGACAAAGGAAGAACACCATGTGAGAATGGAAGCAGAGATTAGAAAGATATGTTTATAAACCGAGGAATACCAATGATTGCTGTCCTTAACCAGAAGCTAGGAGAGAAACCTGGAACAAATTTTCTCTCATATTTCTCGGAAAAAAAAATCCATACTGCTGACATTCTGATTTTGGACTTCTAGCATCCAGAACTGTGAGACAATAAATTTCTGTTGTTTTAAGCCACACAGTTTGTTGTACTCTGTTATGATGGTGCTTGGAAACATACATATGTAAAGAAAAAAGTGATGGAATCAAAAGGAGAAGCAGACAAATCCATAATAAAATTTAGAGTTTTAATTTACCTTGATCAGTGATTGATAAAACAACTAGCCAAAAGATCATCTGTGAGAATGCAGAAGACATAAACACTATAAAACAAATTTATCATATTGTCATCAATAGTCCACTATGCTCAGTAATTTTAAAATACACATTCTTGTAAGTTTCACATGGAATGCTCAATATATTTAAAAATATTTAAATGTTACAGATTATGATCCATAGCCACAAGGAATGTGATTCAAAGTAATAAAAATATAACATTTCAAATATTTGAAAATTGATTAAGAGATGTCAAAATTATCATTTGTCAAAGAAGAAATCATAGTAGAAATAAAATATTTTAAGCTGAGTGACAATAAAATATAACATATCTCCTTTAGCTATGAGATACAACCAAAGCAGAGATTATAGGGAAAGGTAAAGCTTTAAAACCTTATATTGAAAACAAAGAGAGTACTAAAACCATTGATTTATTTTTCATTTAAGAAGCTAGGGAAAGCAAATTAAACCTAAAACGTGAAAAAAGGAGGAAATAATGAAGTAGAAAAAGTGATATAGATCATATACAAAAATAAAGAAAATGTAATGAAACTAAAAGTTGTTTCTTCTAAAAGAGTAATAAAATTGTTGAAGTGTTAGCAAGAATAATCAAAAGAAAGAAGACACACTTTACCAATAGGAGAAATTCAAGAAAATGTATCATTACATATCCTACAGACATTGATAAGAGAATCTTTTGAGAAACATTATGACAATAAATTTGATGACTCAGATGAAAAGGACAAATTTGTCAAAATCAAAATTTGTCAATGGTGGTATAATTATTAATGGAAATATGCATAATCCTATACTTATTAGAGAAGTTGAATATCTTATATGAAAACAAAACAAAGAAGGAGGGTGTGGATGATAATGTGAGAATGGCCTGTATCAAGAAATCCCAAAACAACAAATGCTGATGAGGATGTGGAGAGACAGGAACACTCTTACACTGCTGGTGGGACTGCAAATTTCTGCAACCTTTGTGGAAAAGAATTTGGAAATACCACAAACAGCTAAAAATAGAAATACCTTTCCACCCAGCAATAGCATTATTAGGCATCTACCCAAAAGAGCATAATATGATGAAATAAAAGAAAAAACAAAAACAAAACAAAAAAAAGAAAAACACTTTGAAACGAACAAACAAACAAACAACAAAAAAAGAGAACATAAGACATTCTATTATAAAGACATCTGCACCCGAATGTTTATTGCAGCACAATTCACTATTGCAAGGACAGGGAAACAACCCAAGTGCCTATCAATTCAGGAGTGGATTATTAAAATTTGATATGTCTTCACAATGAACTATTACTCAATTCTAAGAAACGACAGCGAGCTAGCACCACTCATACTATCCTGGATTAAACTTAAGCCCATTATCCAAAGTGAGGTGATACAAGATCAGAAAAATGGGCTCCACATGTACTCACCATCAAATTGGTACTGACTGATTAAAACTATGGTGCTCAAATGGTGGTGGTGTTCACCAGGGATTCGAGGGTGGGAGGGGTAGACCACATCTTAGGGATGTGGTGAGCATTATAGAGGGGAAGGGCATACCTCTAACCCTTGCTAGGGAGAAGCAATGGTATAAAATGTAACCAAAATGTCAAATAATAATAATAATAATAAAACATTTATTGGGTGTCTGGCAGGTGGGAGGGGAGGAGGGGATGGGTGTATACTTACATAATGAGTGTAATGGGGACCACCAGGAGGATGGACACACTTGAAGCTCTGACTGGGTGGGGGAGGGGTGGCAAGGGCAATATATGTAACCTTAACAACATTTGTACCCCCATAATATAATGAAATAATAATTAAAAGAAGAAATCCAGGTGCAGATAGTTTAAATGCAGGATTTTTTTTTGAATCACTTAAAAAATAATGCCACTCTTACCAAACTATTTTTTTAAATAGAGAAAGCAAAGAAACATCCACTTGTTTTATGTGGCCAGTATAACCCTGTAACAAAACCCGACAAAAAATGCTACTACAGAAAAAAACTTGCATAGCAATACCCTTCATGAACCTAGAAGCAAAACTCTTTTAAAATAAGGAAATTAAATCTAGTATCATACACTTCATGACCAACTGAGATTTATTCCAGGTGTGTTTAATATTCACAAATCAAGAAATATATTTTCTATATTAGCAAAATAAAGCAGAAAAACATTCAATCATTAAATACATACAGAATTTTTTAAAAAAATTCAGACCCCTTTAAAATAAAAACTTGAAAAAAGGTAAGAATAGAAGAAAACTTTCTTATATAAAAGAAAGAAACTTCTCTGATATAAGTTATCTATGAAAATTCATCTAAAATTATATTGAATGATGAAATATTGAAAAAATTCCCCTAAGGTCCAAAATAGAGGAAGCGTGTTTAGCTTAAACACTTCTTTTGAACATTTTTTGGAGGTTTAAGCCAGCACCACGAGGCAAAGAAAAACAAATATTTAAAGCTTGATTAATATGTAAAACTAACTCTAATAGTAATGTGATTATCTATACACAACATCCTCAGAAATCTACACTGCAATGACTATAACTAAGTGAACTGAGCATAGTCACAGTGTACTAGGTCAATATATAAAAATCAATTGTACTTCTCTATATGGCAGTGATAGCTCCAAAAGTATTGCTATGCTGAATATTACAAAGCATTGCTGAAAATTATTATAGAAAACTTAATTATATGGAGAGATATATCATTTTCAAAGATTGAAACTCATTAATTTTATCATGTTCATTCTTCCCAAATTGATACATAGAACCCAAATCAATGACAATAACAATCCTATGAGGTTTCAATATTTTTTTAAAAATTATCAAACCGATGCTAAAATTTTATGGAAATTCAGCCTTAGAATTCCAAAATAACTTTGAATTAAACAAAATTTGGAGTACTTAAATTATCTAACTTCAAGTTTTAATATATAGCTTCAGTAAACAAGAGTATAGTATTAGCACAAGTACAGATAAATAAAGCAATGGAAGAGAATCATAATCTAGGAAATGTTCATTTAATTTGCCATAAAATTTCTGAAGCAATTCAAGGGGGAAAGAAATGACTTGTCAACCAATAATGATGAAAAAACTAGAAAGGTATATGCAAAACATAGATCTCAACTCTTACCTCACACCATAAATAAAATTAATTTGTGATTAAAGGCCTTAACATAAAAACCAAACTATAACATTTTTAGAAGAAAAATTGGGAGAATATTTTCATGACTTGGGTGTAGGCAAAGACTTCTTAGAAAGACAAAAAAAGTCATACAGGCTAAACTAAACTAAATCAAAATTAAAAATTTCAGCTTATCAAAAGATACTTTTAAATTTTAAATAATGAATGGGAAGGTCAAAGACTAGAAGGAAATATAATATTTGCAAAACATGTATCTGACTAAAAGAGTCATATTTCATAAAGAAGCACTACAACTCAAAGAAAAGAAAGTCAATATGAGCAAAATCTTTCAACTACATTCAAAATGAAAAACAAATGTTCAAATGGTTAATAGGTATATGAAAAAGTGCTCAAAATCATTAATCATCAGAGAAGTGGAAAATAAAACTAAGATTCCTCTACCTAACAACTACAAAGACTAAAAATTTAAAAATTGACAACAATTTTTTGCAAATATGAAGCATCTAGAACTCTCATACATTGCTGGTGGGAAAATAAAATAGTGCAATGACTTTGGTAATCTATTTTAGTGTCTTATCAATTTGGACATACACCCAACCTATGCACTAGGAATTTCAATTTAGGCATTTACCTAATAGTAAAAAAAAAAAAAAATGTATGTTCACAAAGGCTTGTATAAAAATGTGCATTGTAGCTTTATTCCTAATTACCAAAACTTTATAAAACAACACAATTGTCCATCAACATGAGAATGGGCAAACTAATTGTAGTATATTGATACAAGAAAATAAAATTCAGCAATAAAAAGAAACAAATCACTCATTCCTTCCACCATAAGACTGAAACTCACAAACATGCTACATGAAAGAAACAAGTTATAAAATAACAAAAACTATATTATTTCATTTATGTGAAGCTTTAGTACAGAAAATTCTAATCTGTGTTTCAAGTTATCAGCAAATTAGTTTTTTCTCAGGAAGGGAAATTGACTGGGAAAGAGCATAAAAGATTATTCTGCAGTGATTAAACTATTCTATATCTTGATAGACTTGTGGGTTATGCAGTTGCATGCAGTTGTCAAAATTCATTAAATTATAGAATGAAGATTTATACATTTCACTATGTTTAAAGATAAACAAATATTGAACTGCAATTCATACGGTTATATTTAGCAATTCTTAAACTACTTTCTGTGTATTCTACATGGGTAAATATATTGAAAATAATGGGATGGATGCTTCTTACTATTGGAAAATAGGGTTGAAAACATGAAAAAGGAAAGATAATATTGGACTGGAATTGGAAGTATCGGTATAAACTTAGACTGCTAAAAGAACCAAGAAGGAATGACATACCAGTAGCAATGAGCATATTTTGCACCTAGACCTTGGCTTCTAAATAACTTTCCTCACTGAAGGGAACCAGAGCATCTACAGAAATTATTGATTCATCCTGGGTTGGGGTAGGGAAAATACAAGATGAGGTTGGAACATCTTTTTGCACCAAAAATACTAGGAAATACTCAAAGAAATAAGAATATTATCAAAAGAACAAAGGAACCAAATCTGGGAGATTGTGAACACCAAAATAGATTATAGTACAGTAGTTCCCTTTTATCCATGTTACAAGACCCCCAGTGGATGCCTGAAACTATGGACAGTACAAAACCCTATATATATATATATATATATATATATATATATATAATTTTTTTGAAAACTAAGACGGCTACTATGTTATTAACAGGAAGGCAGCAGTGTGGATACACTGGACAAAAGCATGATTGACAATATGAGATTTCATCACAGTATTTTAGAATGGTATGTAATTTAAAACTTTTGAATTATTTATTTCTGTAATTTTCTATTTAATATTTTCAGGCCACAGTTGACCATGGGTAACTAAAACTGCAGAAAGCAAAACCATGGACAAAGAAGGACTAATGTATTTATTCTGGGTTATAGTTAATTTTTAAAAATAAAGATCCATTAGTTCATGATGTTAAATGAGTAGACAATCAAATTGATTATAGTTCATAACTTTCTTTTTTGAATTTTTAAAACATTATTTTGAAATAATTTTAGGTTAATGGAATAATTGCAAAGATAGTACAGTATAGTGGAAAAGTATACCCTTCACCCAGCTTTCCCCAAAAGATAAGATCTTACATAACTATGGTACAATTATAAACTAAGAAATTAACACTGGGACAATATTAACTACAGACTCTAAATTTCCCCATTTTTCCCACTAATGTTCTTTTTCTGTTACTGAATCGAATCTAGGATCTCACATTGCATTTACTTATCATGCCTTCTAGGTCTCCTGTAATCCCTAATAGCTTTTCTTCATCTTCACCCTTTCATGACCTTAGCACCTTTGAAGAGTACTGGTCAGGCATTTTGCAGAACATTTCTTGAGTGGGAGTTATTAAATTTTTGGAAAAATACCACGGAATTGAAGTATACTCACTGTATAATACCAAGGTGTACATCATATCAACTTTCAATTATTAAACCTATATGCCAAGAATCATGTGCTTTATTTCATAAGACTTTTTTTATAACTGTGTCACAATTTATTTTGTTATACAGAGGAGAAATGGAGACTGAGACATTCTGTATAAATTGTTTAATAATATATAACTAATACTAGTCAACTGAGGATTTGCATGCATTTTGAAATGACTTTAATTTGATGAAAATCTGAATTTAAACAAACTTTTAAAAATAAATTCAATAAAACATGAAACACTCTACTTTTTTACCTAATGAGAACGATAGTATGACTATATAAGTACTCTATATTTTAGAAATCTTACTAGAAAACAAAACCTAAGCACTTTGAAAGATTTTAAAATTTTATATGAGCTCCTGGTTATTAAGAGTAATCAAGTTTAAGTATCCCCCATACACACATATGTTCAGATTCTAAGAGAGATAACAACCTAGACTACAGAACTGTTGATATGTTAAGAGGGTTGACAAAATCATTTCACATATCTGAAATAAATATTTTGGTGCTAAGATAAAACCTTATGATTTGAGTTACTTTTAAATAAAATTAACATAAACTATTAGTAAAGTATATTATTTTGCTAGTAAATCTATTTTTAGAATAAACACAGGTAATAAAATATTTGGAATTTCTGTTTTCTTATAAAATATGCAAAATTGTTTTGCTATTTCAGGTTTGCTTTTACATATTTTAATAGCCAGTAATAGTTGTGATTTCCACAGATCTAAGAGACGTCTTCAAAAATTTTTCATAACCATCTTTATTTTTAAATGATGCAAACATTCACCAAAGAAAAGGAAACCTCAAAGCTTTTCACTAATTGAAACTGAGAAAAATATGTATTATGAATTTATACCCTTTTCAATATCAGTAACATATTTTATAAATTCATTTTAATTAATATTTGTGAGCTTTATCCATTTTCTGAATGGATTAACTATTTGCTGAATAGCTTAGTTTTGAGCTATTCAGAAATTTCTTTATTTTAGGTTTAAAAAATCCATTTCATTAATATGTTTACAGTATACTATTGTGTTCTTCTGATCATCTAATCCTATTAATATTCAGTTTAAGCATATACCTTTGTATGTATGGGTGGTGGATGCATGTGTGTGCATGTGTGTATGTGTGTGTGATCTTGTGTATACCTGAATGTTTTCCAATCAGATTAAAGCAATATGAAAAACCTAGAGTGATTATATGCCAACCAATTGGATAACCTAGAAGAAATAAATAAATCCGTGGAAATGTATAACCTACCAACACTGGACCATAAAGAAATAGAAAATCTGAACAGACCAATAAAAAGTAAGATTAAATTAATAATAAAAGTCTCCTATCACAATAAAGACCAGGGCCTCATGGCTGCAGTGGTTAATTCTACCAAATATTTAAAGAAAATTAATACTAATCACTCTCAAACGCTTCCAAAAAATTGAAGAGGAAGGAGCATATCCAAATTCATTTTATGAGGCCAGCACTACCCTATTACCAAAGATAGATAAGGACACTACTAAGAAAAGAATAACTACAAGGCAGTGTCTCCAATGAACATAGATGCAAAAATCCTTACCAAAATACTAGTTAACCAGATTCAATAGTATATTAAAAGGACCGTTTACCTTGCTCAAGTGGGCTTTATCCCTGGAATGCAAAGATGGTTGAACATATGCAAATTAATAAATGTGACATACCACATTAACATAAATAAGGACAAAAATCACATGATCATCTCAATAGATACAGAAACAAGATTTGAGAAAATTCAACATCCTTTTATGATAACTAAACAAAATAGGCATAGAAGGAATGTAACTGAACAAAAGCCATATATAACAAATCCACAGCTAACATCATACTTAATGGTAAAAAGATGAAAGCTTTTCCTCTAAGACTGGGAAAAAGGCAAACATGACCATTATCACCACTTCTTTTCAACATGATACTGAAAGTCCTAGCCAGAGCAATTAGGCAAAAAAAGAAAGAAATGTATCCAAATCAGAAAGGAAGAAGTAAACTTGTCTCTGAAGATGGCATGGTCTTATATATAGAAAATTCTAAAGGCTCCACTAAAAAAAACTGTTAGAAGTAATTCAGAAAAGTTACAGGGTACAAAATCAACATATAAAAGTCAGTTGTGTTTCTATACACTAACAATGAGCTATTCATAAAAGAAATTTTTAAAAATTTCATTTACAATTGTATCAAAAGAATTAGATACTTAGGAATAAATATAACCATGGAGGTGGAAGATCTGTACACTGAAAACTATAAGAGATTGATAAAAGAAATTGAAGAAGATATAAATAAATGGAAAGATATCTGATGTTCATGGATTAGAAGAATCAATATTGTCAAAATGCCCATACTACCCAAAAGTGATCTACAGATTTAATGCAATTGCTATCAAAATTCCAATGTTTTTTGTTACAGAAATAGAAAAGGCAATCCTAAAATTCATAAGTAACCACAAAAGACCCCAAACAAAGCTGGAGGCATCATATTTCCTGATTTCAAATTATATTACAAAGCTATAGTTATAAAACCGAATGGCATTGGCATAATAACAAACACATAGATCAATGAAACATAATAGTCCAGAAATAAACCCAAACACATCCAGTAAACTAATCCTTGGCAAAGGCACCAAGAATATGCAATAGGGAAAGGATAGTCTCCTCAGTAAGTGGTGCTGGAAAACTGGACATTCGCACAACAAATATGAAATTGGATTTTTATCTTATACCATATGCAAAATCCACTGAAAATGGGTGAAAATTTTAAATTCAAGACCTGAAACCATAAATCTCCTAGAAGAAAATATCAGGAAAAAGCTCCATGACATTGGCCTTGTCAATTATGTTTTGGATATGAGCCCAAAAGCACATGCAACAAAATTGAAAATAGGCAAATGGGATTATATCAAACCAAAAAGTTACTGCACAGCACAGGAAATAATCAACAAAATTAAAAGGCAACCGATGAGATGGGAGAAAATATGTGCAAACAATATAACCAGCAAGGGGAAAATATCTAAAATATAAAAGGAATTTATATGCTTCAATACCAAATAAATAATAACCTGATTAAAAATAGGCAAAAGACCTGCATAGAATTTTTTTTTTTTCTAAAAAAGACATACAAATAGTCAAGAGATAGATGAAAAGTTCTCAACATTACTAATAATCAGGTAAATGCAAATCAAAATAACAATAAGATATGGCCTCAAACCTTTTAGGATGGCTACTAAAAGCAAAAGGTAACTAGTATTGGTGAGGATGTGGAGAAAAGGGAACTCTCGTGTACTGTTGCTGGTAATGTAATATGGTATAGTCCCTATGGAAAATGGTATAGAAGTTTCTAAAAAAAATATTATGCAAATAAAATCACAATGTGATTCAGCAATCTCATTTCTAATTGTATATCCAGAAGAGTTGAAATCAGTATTTTGAAGAGTTATTTGCACTTGCGTGTTTATTACAGCATTATTTACAATAGCCAAGATACAGAAACAACCTAAGTGTTCACTGACAGATGAATGGGTAATGAAAACGTAGTATATATACAGTGGCTCATTATTCAACCTTACAATAATCCAGATGCAGAAAGACAAATATTGCATTATCTCCCTCACTTGTGGAATTTTTAAAAAAGTCAAAATTATAGAAGCAAAAAGTACAATGGTGGTTACCAGGGTACTGGGATGGAGGAAATGCAGCAATATTGGTCAAAGAATACAAAACTATCAGCTATAAGATGAATAAGTTCTGTAAACTTAACATACAACATGGTGAGTATAGTTAATAATAGTGTATTATATACTTGAAGTTTGCTAAGAGATTAGATCTTAAGTATTCTCATCACACATACAAAAATATAATGCAATTGTGTGTGGTGATGGATATGTTAATAAGCTTTATTGTGTTAATCATTTCACAAAGTATATGTACATCAAAATCTCATGTTGGGCAATTTAAATATTATGATTCTTATTTTTCCATTTTACCTCTATAAAGTTTGGGGAAAATGAAAAATAACACAAAAAAATCCAGAATATGAATATTTGTGAGAGAAAAAATAAACGTCTCAATATCTTGGGATAACAAGTCTAAAATGAATCTCTTTCTTTTTTAAAACATGTTATTTTCTAAATTTTGAGTAAGGACTAAGGTGATTTAATACCTAAATCATGCCTGAAACAGTCCAGAATTTTAGCATTCTTAATATTTTTAAGTGAGAAATTTTTACATTGAGGCTTCAGGTTTCTGATAGAGTATTTGTAAGTGAAGACAAAGCAGTGATTGTTAAACTAAAAAATAATAATTAGAAAAAATTCCATGCAGACAGTAAAGCCATTGGATTGTATATGTGTATCTCAGGGTCCTTCTCTAGGTATAGTCTCTTCCCCTAGCAGGAAAAATATTGTACACTTGTCAACTTGGATCCAATTAATAGAAAAGAGAAACATGTTTTGCCCCCAAAACATTCTCTTTGTTGCATCATTTCATTGGCAGACATAAAATAATATTTATATTTCTAAATACAATTATGAAAAAATCACAAAATAAATATGTACCAGATAGTATTGATATCCCTTCCAATATTTTGTTGGCTGCCTAAGTACAGTTGCAGCTGAGACCAATTCATGGCATATTGAAAATTTTCACATGAAGCACATTTGTTTGTCCTTTTTCATCTTCATTGGAAGGATTTCTTCAGAACCATAGAGGTGGGTATATTTAAGCCCATAGACCTCTCCTTGTACAGCTCTCAGGCAATATGAATGAGAATTGATGAATAAATGCCCCCAGCCACATGAGCTGCCCCAATCACCATAGCTACCAGTGAGGCAATCCCAAGGCATGTTCTAATGGTACTTTGAGGACCCCCTTTAAATTAAGCCTGGTTTTCTATTGCTGGAAAGAGACTCATTACCACATGCTTTATTGAGCTTTTCACATTTTTTGCTATCTTGTCCTCACTCATTTTGTTTCCTTAGATCACCTTCCAAGTAAATTACCAATGCTCAATTCTTTGTCTTATCCTTTGCTTTTGAAACAACCCAAACTAGCAAAATATTTACTGAATTTATTTAGAGAGACAAGTCAATAATATCTATGCCATTTTCATGGTAAAAAAATAGAAGACTGCAAGATCTTATTTGTAGTGAAACTTCAGTTGGCATTACTAATTCTTTGACTCCTATACATGTCATTTCCTCTTTGACGTGCTATGCAAGAGGGATGCATTGCTTATCTATGATGTTTAATCCAATGCTTCAAAACTTCTATGATATACTCTCCTGTAGCAATGCTGGATGCATGCTGAAAACATTAAACATTTCCATCTCTTAAAGGAAAGTCTTTGTAGCAAGTTTTTCTAACGATTAATAGTTTGTAGCCCTGAGAGATATGTGTAACTAATATTAAAAGAGCTTACATTGCCAAATAAGAGAACAGTAAAGACTGAATAGAGGATGCTCGTTAGAGGGCTCTAAATGACATTTATAACCAAACAACTGAGCCTGGATTTACATGTTTCATCAAATTTCATCATGACTTGACATCCAGCATTTCTAAAAATGTAATAATCTTACCTGGGAATAGATCTTAATGAAGGGAATGTTAAATTTATCTACAATATTTTAATATTCTTACTACACAAAGAGCTTTCAAAATGAACCAAATCATTGATCAGTGATCATTTCCTATTGAATACAGGTATCCATCTCCTAACAATGAGATGATTGATCATACAATTTAATGATACAATTTATAATGTAACTTTCATTGCTTTCTTGCTTTCTGACCAATGCTGATTTGATAATCCCTTCAAATGAAGCAAGAAAATATCTTGCCTCTTCAACATTTTCTGTTTTTCCTCTTCATCTCCAATTTCTACATTATGTGTGTATTTATGCCTGTGTAATTTGCACCAGAACTTTCTTTTAAACACCATTAATACTTTATTCTTTATAGCAAGATCTTTAAAATCGAATTCAGCAGATAACTGATTCCATTCTCCATGTTACCCTTCTCCAGTCAATTGCATTGAAGAAAATGCACATCTTTTGGTTCATGTAGGTCAGATATTTCAATACCTTAAATGTTTTGCTACTCTATCAGACACTTAAGACCATCACTTTAAGACTCAAGTGATCGTGTAAAAACACTGTTAGTGTGAAATTGCCTATGTATTGAATATCTTTTGCATTTCTTACATTCCAGACATTTATTTTTGGCCCATTGATAGTTTTAAACTTCCTTGGATTAAGCAGAGTGCTAATCTGTCACACCAAGAAAACGTGAAGGTCTATAGTACAGGATGCTTCTAACATGTTTGACACTAACCTGTTTGCCCTTCTCTGAAGGAAATACAGGCAAGTCCGCAGAATGTCTCTCCTTGATAACATTTTCTGGTAGAATGATTCTTTGTTTTAATATTCCCAATTGACAAAATGCTTTTTTACCTCCTACAATATTTTTAACCAATGTTTATATAGACCCTTTTCCCCTATAACTAAATGCATTTGAAGAAAACATAATCAGAAAGTCTTGAATTACAGTCCCAACTCAACTGGTTCATTACCAAAATCATGAGGACACATTTTTAATTTTTATATTTTTAACTTTTATGGATATATAATTGTACATCTTTATGGAGTACATGTGATATTTTAATACAAGCATACAATCTGTAAGGATCAAACCTTGGTAATTGCGATATCCATCACCTCAAGCATTTATCATTTCTTTGTGTTGGGAAAATTCAAAATCTAGTTTTCTAGTATTTTTTGAAATATACAATAAATTATTATTAACTATAGTTGCCCTATTGTACTACCAAACACTAGATCTTATTCCTTTTATCTAAATATATTTTGTATCCATTATCACTTGTCATAAAAATATGGGAGAAATGAAAGCAGCAAGTAATTGTTAAGATTTTCCATTTGTAGAAGCATTACAATTTAGTAAGTCATTCTTAAACTAATTACTCTAGAGTATCTATGTATTAGTGATCTATTGTTTATCCCAAAATAATTTCTTCTTTTATGGCCTTAAAACAATAATTATTTATCATCTCACAATTTCTATGTCAGGAATCTGCACATGGCTCTGTTAGATACCTATGCCTTAAGGTCTCTCATGAGACTATATATAGTCAACATGTTGGCCAGGGCTGTGGTCTTATGTGAACAAAAATCTTGGAGAGGGACTGCTTCCAAGTTCACTCACATAGCATGTGGTGAGTTTCAGGTGTTCATAGGGTTACTCATAATGTAAAAGCTTGATTCTTCAAGAATAAGAGGAGAAAGCAAGAGAGAGAGCGCGAGAGCGAGAGATAGAGAGAGAGAGAGAGAGAGAGAGAGAGAGAGAAGGATGGAAGCTGCAGTCATTTAGTAACCTAATCTTGAAAGTGGTATATCACACCATATCCATCACATCCTTTTTGCTAGAAGTCAGTCACTCAATCCAGCCCACACTCGAGAGAGGAGATTCATAAGGGCACAATGACAAAAATATCAGGATGTGGGAATCACTGGGGGCCATTATGCGGGTTGCCTACTGGCCTCCAATTATTCATATCCTTCCCACATGCAAGATGCACTTACTCCCTCCTAAAGTTCCATGAAAGTATTATCTCATTGCAACATTATCTCAAAGTCCAAAACCCCACCATCTGAATTAGGTTCAGAAATAGATGAGACTTTTTGACTGTAGTTCCATAAGCAGATATTCTTGTGCAGTTCTTCTCAATTTATAGACCAGTGAAACTCAAGAGAGAAGTCATCTACCCCTTACACATCTAACATACAATGGTGACAAAGGCATTTGATAAATGCTATAGGCACTCCTGTTCAAAAAGGGAGGAAATGAGAGCCACAAAAGAGCTATTGTTCCACAGCAATTTTGAAATCCACCTGGAAAAATTTTGCAAGTGTCTTGATTAGAATTAAATTTTTGGAAATAATTAGCCATGGATCTCAGCTCCACTCACTGAACTCTATCTTATGCAATTGTAGGAGTTTGCTAAGCTGTATCTGAGAGGCTGTTTTCCTTTTATATGATGCTGGTGGAGCTGGAAGTGCACAGGGAAGGCTGTCAGGTAAAGAAAATGATTGCAAACTGTGGAGAATAAGAACAAATTAGAGCCTGCAAGTACAAAGTAGAGATGATAAGGACAAACCAATACCAATGTCAGTTCTTATTTTCTCTGAGCTTGGTAATGTGAATGTCCTGCTGAAGCTGCAGGTCTTTCTCATGGAGGTAAACATACATCTCTATCCTAGGAGCTGGAGAAGTTGAATTAAGATCTATAGGAAGGTGGAGCAGGTGTAGACTCAGCTGCTGCTTCACACAAGCAAGATGAGTCAGCTGATCAATGGCAACATTGTAAGCCACAAAATGGCTACTGATTTACTTCTGCCCTCCAAATCTCTCTTTTCAATGGCTCATCCTTACCAAAAACATAGAAAATGACACTCAAGGAAATTTAGTTCCACCTATCCTAGTTGATACATTACAAAGTCACTGGAATCAAGATCATCCAAATTTTAATCAAGATGATTTGATGAAAACATTATTAGTACAGCTATAATAGCCTCTTAAACCATTTTATTTCCATTTGTTTATGAGATATATGTTTCTCATGGAATACAGAAGAAAAATAACCAAAGATAAAATAATTTGCCTCCAACACTTCCACATAGAAAAAGTATCCTGAATAATAGGCTACAATTGCAGGTTACCCTGATACTTACATAATTTCAATCCAGAGGCCAGCAACAGGTTAAACTGTTCAACAACACTTCAATTTAAAACTAACAAAGTCACTACATTTGCTCAAATTCTTTACATACAATAACATATCGTGTTCTTAATATGGCTTTCCATTAAAATTTTCTACAGGGAAATAATATAATAAATAAGAGACCTAGTTATTTTGGTTTCTCTTGTTATTATGTTCTTTAAAAGTTTTAAAAGAGTATTATATTAATCTCTATATAATGACTTTTACAAATTTTGTGTTTTTAAATATGAGTCAGTTGCTCTGAGTAAGATAACCTCTGGTTATACTCATTAAATCAAGCTTCTGAGCCTTTTAATGTTCAAAGCAGATCTCAAAAATATTGATCCAACCAACGGATTGAAGTGGCAGGATAATAGTGCTAACATGCTATTTTCTAACAGAAACACACCATAACCAAACCTGTGGGATAAATACACAGGAAATTAAAAAAGTCTTCAGTCCTGTAACTCCTCAAGCTGTCCAACAAGGAGGAATTGCTAATCAGATTGAACACATTCTATGGCATTGGTTATATGCTTTTTACTGGTGAATAGAGTCACTATATCCTAAAATAACTCAGATTCAAGTTCTGTAATGAAAATAAAACAAGTGATATGGCAATGACTTCCTGGGAGGCTATAATGGTATGAATGGTGGCCTGTAAAATATATGCTCACATCCTAATTCTAGAACCTGCAAATATTACTTTATTTGGAAAAAGGGTATTTGAAAATGTAAAAAGTAAAGGATTTTGAGATGAGGAGATCATCCTGGATTATGTGGGTGGGCCTTAAATCCAATGATGAGTGTCCTTATAAGACAGAAGAGGAGAAGACAGACACACAGAGGAGAAGAAGGTGTGAAGATGGAGGCAAAGATTAAAGTTATGCAGCCAGAAACCCAAGAATGTCAGGGCAGCAGCCATCAGAAGTTGGACAAAGTAAGGAATGGATTCTCCCCTGTAGCCCCCAGAGGAAGCACAAGCCTGACAGATTTCAGACTTTCAGCTCCCAAAACTATGAGAGAATAAATTTCTGTTATTGTAAGCCACCAAGTATGTGGTAATTTGTTATAGCAGCCTCAGGAAACAAATACAGAGGTCAACAGTCCCTAAAAGCAACATATCAAATGACACCATTATCTCCATTGGTGGTGTTCAGTATTGTCTTGTTTAATTTACTTTTCAGTGGTTTGAATGAGGATATGACATAAATTGTAAGTGATGAAAACTGAGAGGCTTCACAATAATTTTAGATAATAAAAGGAATCTCAACTTTATTGACTAGCACTATTAATTTTTTTGTGTGTGTATACTAGAACAATAAGCAGATGCAATATTGAGCTTATATTCAAATATCTTGATTGATGCTGTCTGTTTCAAAAGAACTTCAAATGCAGATTTATGGTAATGTTCAAGATTCAACTGAAAAATGCAATATGAAAAAAAAAGATCTAATAAAAGGGGTAAAATTCTTCAATTTTTTGTGAACACAAACAAAGTATGGATGACTGCATTAAATAACAGTAATGATGATAGGAAGATGGTACTTATGTTTCGGCGACTCAAATCCTAATATTTTCTATCCAGAGGATCTCCTTTGCAGTAATAGGGCCTTTGAGAAATCAAATAAATAATACAAAGTCTCCAAGTGTGTACCAAATAAGAAAAGGAAAAGGATAGCCTTAAGAAACATTTCATCCAGGCCATTCTTGTACCCCACATCTAGTGTTTGGAATACTAGTAAATTCCGTACTTTCTTTTCAAAATTCCATACTGAATACTCCCTCCAGTCAATAACATTTCTACTCACATGGGGTACAATGTAATAGATTATTTTTAATTTTTTTTTAATTTCAGAATATCACAGGGGTAATTTGTGATTATTTTTAATTTTTCTTAGCTCTAATGATATTTTTGTCATGTCTCCCTGAGATTTCATGAGTAAAATGTTAAAGAGAGAGTGGAAAGCTACCATCATTATCTTCTTCTGCCTCAAAGTTCTCAATATCACATGGTTGAGATTTTAATCTTACTTGCATTTGATCCTTCCTAATTTTGCCTTTAAGAGGTGAAATTTGGAGGAGGAACCCAATTTTCTACTCTTGTGTTAATAATTCCATACAGTAAAGAAAACAAACTCTTATTTGATCAGATCACATGTGAACTTGCTTTGATTGCCTTATTTTAAGGAGAACACTTTCAATTAGAGTACACCCAGAGGAGAGTAATCCGAATTTTGAGGAACGTTAAAACCTGGTTTTATGAAGATCAATTAAAGGTTTGGGGAACATTTAACCTGAACAAGAGAAACCTAAGAAGGCTACTATAGCTATATTTTATGTATTAAGTCTATCATGTGAAAAAGGACTTACGCTGTGTAGCTGGAGATTTCACAACTAAGTGGCAGTGAACAGAACTTGAAAGAATCAGATTTCAGTTAAATAGAAGGCAGAATTTTTTTGACGAGGACATCTATTTGAAAATCAAACATGTTATAGAATAGTGATTTTTCTGAAACTAGAAGTATTCAAGAAAGATCAAATCATCATTTATATACGTTATAAAGCCAAGAAATGCTTTTTATTAAATATATCATCTGGCTACATCAAAGGCAGGGATTTTTAACCTGGAATATATGACCTCTAAGAGATCTTCAGGTTTTCTATTAACTACCTAGAGCTAAGCAAAATTTTGTGTGTATTTGATGCATAGATTTTTCTAATGAGTGAGTTCACAGCATTCATCAGATGCTCAAAAGAGTCTTGGTTTTTGAAAAGGTTTAGAAATCTTTTCTGTAAGTTTTTTTGCAACTCGAAGGTTCCAAGATTCTACTTAAAGTAAATAATGTGCTTGTAGATATACAGCTTTCTGGTAATTATTTTTATTTGATCTTTTTTGTATTTAGAAAAATTTTAGCTTCTTCAACCCACATTCCTGTCAATTCATTAATGTTTTTTTTTGGGGGGGGGGGGCTTTACACAGTGAGTATTTATTTTGGTGTTAATTGCTTTATTTGCCATAGAGAAGTATACGGATATCGCTTATAATTACTTTAAGAATGTAAGTTGTGTATTTTTGAAGTTATGAAGTGTCTGTTGCATCTGAAATATGTATTAAATGAATGGACATGATATACTCAATATCTCAGGGGTTTTGAAATTGTTAAATAAAAATGATTAATAATTGTCATGATCAGGCCAAACCCAGGGAAATAGATTTTAAAACTGTCAGATATAGCTGAGAGACTATTAAAGATGACAACTAAAATGAGTTCAAATTAATTGAAAGATATTTTTATGAATTTATATATGGAATAAAATGTGTCTCTGATGGCAAAAAATTTCCCTACAGTACCCATATCAAGAACGTTAGTGCACTTTGTCCTTCCTTATAATTATTGCTGGGATTTGAAGGGCTCTGTTTTCTGTTAGCCACTGGGGAAATGAGATGAAAATGACCTTTAAATAAATAATTATAAAGTAGGTTTCATTGCAATCTTCAATTGCTTCTCCCTTTTTGAATACACTTTTAATATATTTTTCTGATTATTCTGAAGAGTAGATTTTGAATAAATTTGGGCTTTGAAGTACTTTAGAAAGATTTCTATCTAGATTCCACAAATCTGTAAATGAGAGAGGAATATAAACTGATGCAGCAGCTTAAGTACATCTGGAGTAACCAAGAAAGAAACACATTAAAGTTAATTAGGACAAAAAAGCAGCTTTTATCTCATAGTTATATAGATGAAAATATGATTCTAAATTATAACTTTTCTTTAGCTAAATTGGCCAAATGCATATCCAGGGAGATATAGTTTTTCAGCCTGAGATTTGTGGAAGACTCAGCTAGATAAGCAGGTATACTGGGACTTATGGCTAACTGTGTGCTCTTGCTTCTCTCCCTTTTCATAAAAAATGAGAACATCTATAATCATCACAGCAGGATGCTGGCCTATACCTCTTACACAGTGTCCAGCAATAACCTCTGTGGGCTAAGTTTGAATAGTCCCACATGAGAAAAACGGACAATTACTGCGGAATAACTTGAAGGAAGCAAATTCTGATTTTTGTAAAGTAAAAACGGTCCATGCTGTAAAATAAAGTTGAATATGTAATATGAAATGTGGCATGGAAATGGGATATACACAAACTTCAGGATATAGTTCATGAGAAACAAATTTAAGAATATCAGAAAGAGATTATCAGGATAATTATCATTATTCTCACATAAAAACATACTGAGTAAATATACATTAAAATCTAAATTGTAGCTTATTGTCTAGACAATGAGAAATGGTTTGTTAGGGGAGAGGGAGTGATGTGAGGATGGACTTAGTTCATATTTCACTTTAAAGATAAAGCTATAAATATTATGTGACTGCATTTCTGCTAAATAACAGACAATGCTGTTGTGTGATAGGAAATAGAACAATAAGCAATACTAGGAAAAAAGAGATGAAGAAAGAGAAAGTAAATTATGAAATAGAATGATAAAAAAAGATATTTTCAGAAACAGAAGAGGAAAAAGGAGGGAAGAGGAAAGAAATGAGGGAGGTAGAAAAGGTGTGGACAGAAAAAATGAAAGCATAATAATTTTGTGTCTGCTTTGTATATATATTGACACACCTTTCTCACATCATATCTACAGTCCTAATTTCATTATTAGATTAGCTATGGTAGAGTCAACTATTCCTTTAGTGAAGAAAATAAGCAACAATAGCTTTTTTAAAAGTAGTCGCAGCTAGACTTCCACAATTCTCTCAAATTACAATCATATGCTGTAATTCAAATCAGATAAAACTTATATTTATTTTAAAGTCCCAACAGAGAAAATCTGCAGGAAGAAAGAAAAGTATATATCTTCAACATTAGCTATGTTCCATTTCCTAGAGATTTGACAGCAATCTCTAGAAACATGGTTTCTCTTCTTGGAGAGTGGTTAAAATGCAAGGGTAGATGGCGTCTGAATTACTGCTTATCCTACTCCCCTATCCTAAGTGGTTTTCCCTCTAAGTCTTCAATATGTCTACCTGTCAATCTGGATTCACCAAATATATGATTAAGACATAGTCCTTTATCCTTTGTCCTATACACCAGTTCTGAGCTCTCTTTAGCTATATTTTGCACATAATATATCATAGAGGTAAGTACCTGAAGTTTAGGAAAAGATTTGAATATTAATCCCAATTCTGCCTCTCATTAGTTCCATAACTTTAGAAATGTACTTAATCTCCCTGTAAAATGGCAATAAATAAGAGCAACTTTGAGGTGTTGTTATTAAGATTAAAGAGCATGAAATTAGCACAGTGCTGGACACATAATAAGTTATCAATATATGTGGGCCACTGTTGTTTTTATTCTCAAAGGTACTCTGTATTCTCCAAATCACATTAATAGAGTTCTCCCTAAATTCAGCACGCTGGCCAAAGTCACCACATTTTCTCAAAGAAAGTGATCACATTCAATTTTTTGTAGAATTGGTGGCAGAAGACAGAGATTAATCTATTGTGTTGGATACCTAGAAGCAATAGGAAAGAAATAGTCAAGACTTTTAGGTAATACTTTAATACTTCCAACAGCATCACTTTCAATTCGGTCCAAAAGTATTGCAGTAGGCAATAATAGGAACTCAAATGGACCCTAACCTTTAAAAATGCCCACTCATATTATTATTTCTAATAGTAAATCTAAAGGTCATTGAGATAATTATAATCACATGCCATTATAAGAATTAATAAAAAAAGAGATTCCATGTACCGCCTACCTAGTTTTCCACAATGATAACATTTTGCAAAAGTATAGTACAATATCACGACCAGGATACTGGCATTGATACAATCCACCCATGTTATTTAGATTTGTTTAATTTAACTTGTACTCATGTGTGTTTTTGCATGTGTCTGTTTAGTTTTACACAATTTCATTAGATGAGTAGCTTTTCATATATATCTCTACAGTTGAGATACTAAACAGCTACGTCCACACAAGAATTCTACTGAGTGTCCTTTGATAACCACGACCCACCTTCCCACTGACTTTTCACTCCCTGCCTTTGCTGGAAGCCACTAATCTTCCCTCCATTATTAAAATTTTCTTGTTATTTCCATTTCATATATTAGTCCTATTTTTATAGCAAAGAAGAGATGGGGAACATGAAGATAAAACAAGACTCTTTTTCTTTAGAAATCTAGCCAAAATAAGGAAAGGTTATGACACTCATGCATTAGTTAATTTTCATCCAAGTACCATAAATAATATTTGCCTTTACTACACATGTAGTTACATGGCCTCTGACACATTGTTGGCACTTACTAGCTGCTTTTTACTTCTATCATCATCATCATCATTATCAGATTATAATAATTAATAAATATTATGTATAATTGATATTTACACTTCTTTGAACAGATCATTACTTTTCATGCTACTGTGTACAGTACCTGTTCATTATTTAATTGCATAATTTTTATCCTCAAGACCTAGTTCTTAGAGGCCCTCTCTGAACCCTCCCCCACTTTCTCATCATAGTGTATGACATGGGGCACAATCCAGATTCTTCTTCAGGATGGAATCACTCATTCCCTCTGCTGCTGTTAGTGTTGGCTGCTGATAATCTTCAGCTGTGTCCTGTTCAAAGCCTTTCCTTCTGCTACAGTGTGCTGCTTTCCTGTAGGTCACACACGCCCATACTTCTAGGAGCAAGCCACATCCAAAAAATGGTCAATGCGGGCGTGAGAGTATAAAGTTCAGGTCCACTGTCCCTGATTTAAACCAATTCTCAAGGCTATTGCCAGCCCAGGGCTCCCCATGGGAATAGCTGAGGCCTTTATTGAGACCATATCACGCACCTTCCCTATCTTTTTCATCCAAAGGTTACTCCCCAGTAAAGTGATTACACTCAAATATCAGTTTCAGAGTTTACCTCCCAGGAACACAACCTATAAAAGCGATTCTCTCCCACTCTTAGGTGATTTTCCTTCGTGTTCTCAAATATTCTTTCAAAAACATTTATAGGATTTGGTTTCTAGCAAAAGTGATATTTTCCCCCAAAGTATTAAGATAGTCATATTTGTCCTGTCTTCAAATTTTTGCTCAGATAACATTTATTCTATCAGTCAACATATATTTATTGAGAAATTACTATGTACACGGCACTTTACCAAATCCTGGAGATACAATCTTGAACAAAACCAATGCTGTCCATGTTTTCATGGAGCTTATTGTCCAATAGGAAAGACAAACATTTAAAAAAGGAAATATACATATAACCTTGCTCTCCTTTTTGTGTTGTCTTTTATAAGTTGGTTTGTTCGAACCTCAATTTTTGGCCTTCTTTTCCTGCCAAGCAGGAAGGGTCCCTTTATCCAAAAGTAGAAATTAGCATTGCCCCAAGTAAAACAAGGCAGTGAAGAATCACCTCGCCATAAATTTATAATGGAACTATGTCATAAATATGGGAACTTTGTAAAATTCATATTTTTGATATGCGATATTTTTGAATCCATAAATATATCCTTGTGTCAGACACCTCTCCAAAATTAAGGAATGCCCACATTCCTTACAGGTAGTCCTTATCCATCTCTGTTCTGTCTCCCAGGTCATTTTAGCATTGAAGTGATTGGGAGCAGAAATTCCCTTAACTATAATATTGGACTGAAGCATAGAAAACCTCTCACAACCAAGCATGGCATAGCCATTGTGGTCATAGTGGATTATTTGACTCTAAGAATAGAATCAGATGTGAATAAAGAGAAGACCAATAGGGTATTTACAAGAGGTACTCATCAATAAGGTGTACCAGAGAATAATATCCCTGATAATGTCAAAAGATATAAAACTTTGTATTTACCACATTCTTTTAGGTAGAGTAGTATATGTGGTTGAAAGGAAAATATGATAAAGTACTTGGAGTGGGGGGACTTGACTTCCAGGGGGGATGCTCACATAACAATGTATGGTCACTAGCCAGCCTTCCTAAGTGGGTAGATATGGTGAAATGCATGAGTCTTTTTATTGAGTAGAATCTGCAAGTGTGGGGCCAGGATTGAATTTCTTTTTCTAGTAGTCCTCCTTGTCAACCCTTTCCCACACATCATTCATATTTTTTTATAACAAAATAATCAATAGACACTAAAGGATAGTTGCTTGAAGGGGCAACATAGCTTGGCCTGAATGTGCTTGGGACACCTATAAGCAGCTGGTAGCAGCTCCTTTTTGCATCTGAAGCACCTATACAGACCAGAGGGCAGGAGATTAACTTTTGTCCTCATTTACTTGGCATCTTTCAGAAACAGGAAAAAGGAGCTGTGATGGAGGAATAGCATCACATCCCTTGCAACAACTTCCAGGATGGTGAAAATGATAGAGAGAGGAGAAGATATGGAGAAAACAATGACCTTCATATGTGCTGCATGTAACTCCACCATCTTTCTAAAGGAAGGCTAGAAGGCTATGGTGATTATTTTGCTCATTATAAACCAGTATGGTGTTAAATAGCATACCCGTCTCAGGCAAAAAGACAGTGTACATTACATTGAAAAGTTCCACCTCCAAATATTAAAGGAACTTTTTAAAAAATTACATTTTGTTTTAATAAAATGCTTGAAAGAGTTATTATCCACTTAAAACTGAACACCTGGTGAAATAATATCTTTAATTTCTTAATTGGCATCAAATTATTTGAATATTGTTGGTATTATTTCTCCCCTTTATGTTAAACAGCTATACAATGAAAATATGACCTCTGTGCATTGAAAAATTGTGTTTCATTGTATATTTCTTTACATTATGTTTTATGTCCAAAAAGTACAATTATAATAAAAATATTTTGTGATTATTTATGAAGTATAACTTTTAAAAGAGAGTTTTATGATTATAATTCAAAATTTAGAATGCACTAAACTTAAAAACTTTTAATTTGTTGGGGATGGACTATGTCTCAACACAAAATCTAAACTTTCATAACCACTAATAACAGAAGGCAATAGTGGCTGCCCATGGAAAGTTCTTTGTACATATGAGATATAGGACCTCTGAACAGCCTTTTATAATCTACCCTCTCTATATTCTGCCACTTATTATGATGAATATGACCCCTTATTCACCATTTGATAATGGGTTGTCTGAGTGGTTGAATTTAAGAAAAGAATTCAAATTTCTCAAATTAAAATAAATGCAGGTAGACCATACATTATAGGTTAATTTTAAACTATTCTCTATATAACTGACTAGATTTTGAAAAGTTGCATAAATATTTTGTAAGTTTTCTTAAAGTCTTGGGTAAACTTGACAAGAAACTGTTATTAAAGCTGATAATGATATTGTAGAATGTTCAGGTTTGAAGCCAGCAGAGCCAGGGTAACCAAGCCTGATTTCAGTACTTCTCACAAACCTGAAACTGGATTAGGTAGGTGGTCCTTGAAACTTGTCCTAACTATGGATGAGCTATCTTACTGTTCTTGTATTTGATTCCTCATGCAGTGAGGAAGCAAAGAGGTTTCTTATAGTCCCACTAGCCATAGTCAATTGCATATTTTTACTATTTGGTTTTGGCTCTCTCACATTTAATAAAGTTTGAAGACTCTACTCTCGTTTCTTCAGGATTTTTAACTTCTAATGGAAATTATATCTTCAAATTAAATAACTTAGAAATACTGAGCTACAGAACTATAATAATCTTGGAGATTACAATGAGAGGTTGATTTTAAGCAGGTGCTTTTCCTTTTTAAACTACATGCATATCAAATCAAAGGCAGTTTTATAAAGAGGCAAATCTTTCTCAACACCAGCATCATAGGGAAACTCATCTATTGTATCCTGTTGCTTGTTTTACTACTGTGTTTTTCTCTCAGAAGCCTAAAAGCACACCCTAACAATGTGTTTCTTCTTACTACACCCTTGAGGGATGCTATTGGCATCAGGAAAAATAAAGTATTACTAATTCCTTAATGATAAACTTTTCCAGTGATGACTGGGTTATGTAGTGAGGGAAAAATACAAAATTCCCCACCAAAGAAAGAGTAACAAAGTGCTAGCTGGAAATGCTCAATAAAATGTTACAAAATAGATTAAACATATACCAAAGACCAATACAAGGCATAAGAGATGTGTTACAGCACTTTCTTGAGGCAATTGGTTTAAACCAGCACTGACTATTTTAGAACTGCTTTAACCGCCATATAGTACCCTTTAGCTAATTGTAATACTAAAATCCTCACCTAGTGAAAAATTATAATATCATTAACATAACATGAGTTATATGAAAACACATGATGATTGTACTGCACATGCTTAATTTGTTTCAATGTAAACAGGCAAAAATACAATGAAAAACCTCTGTCACTCACTAGGAAGAGATTTCAGGCAACACCACAGATAGGCAGTGCGGATCTTACTATACAGAGAAGGTCTGCGCCACCCAGAAGTAAGTGCCCTATGTAAGTAACCTCTAATAAATTCATGTAACTCACCAAACTGGACTTGTCTGAGTCACTATTTGGTTTCTTGGCTTCATCTCAGTTTGGAGGATGGCTTTTCTATACCATCCTGGGATTTTGCTGAAACACATAGAAGAGAATCCAAGTCAAAATCTATATACAGTATTCCCCATGCCACCCCACCCTTATCCATAGTTTCACTTTCTGTGGCTTCAGTTACCTGAAGTCAATCACAGTCTGAAATATTGAAAGGAAAATTCCAGAAATAAACAATTCATAAGTTTTAAACTACATGCTATTCTGAGTAGCATGGTGAAATCTCGCATCTTGGGATGTGAATCATACCTTTATTCAGCATATCTATGCTATATACATTATCCACCTATTAGTCATTTAGTAGCTGTTTTGTTATCAGATTGAAAAGACATAGTATACATAGGGTTCTGTACTATCTGAGGTTTCAGGCATCCACAGGGGTTCTTGGAACACATCCCCCATGGATAAAGAGGGAGTACTGTAATTGTGAAATATAGTCTATATATAAACACACAATTTTAACTAAGAATCTTATAAAATGCAGCATATGTTATATATTTCTGATAGAATTGCCCTCCAATAGTGCTCATGTTGGCTTTTTCCTTGCATAGTCAACCATTTTCCATCTTCTACTCTCAGTGAAACACTTATTTAATAACTACCAAAGATGACAATACTGTAAAATTTCTGTGCCATATGATTACACTTATTCTTGACATTACATTTTTCAACCACTCTATATGCTCTTGTCATTTTACTTTTAGCAAACATAAGTGTTTTCCCTTAGGTTTTAGCGCTCTCATATTTTTATAATTGCTCTAATAGTGTAGTAGGAAGATTTGCTGGAATTGGAGTGGGGAGATCCATAACAAATAATACCTCTATTAGGGTTTGAGACAAAATATTCAATTCACTCATACATAGTTTTGATATCCTCATTTATAAAACGGAGATATTTACCTTATAAAATTGTTACATTAAAATGTGAACTTATATGTGCAAGTAATTTCCACAGTAAACATGCAATAAAATTACGTACAGAAAAATGTGTTTTTCTTTTTTTTACCTCTAAACATTTTTTAAATCAAGGTGTGTCTCATAATCACTATAAACATTAGTAAATCTATCATTTGTTTTTTTTTTACCAATTAAAAATATCAGTAATTTTGTGATGCTTTTTACCATCAAATGTGTCATACAGTTGAAAAATTATATGTGTAGCTGAGGAAAATGCTGTTTGAAACCACATCTGACTACAGGCATGTTTGCTGCCTTAAAGACTGGCCATAATTTCATTCTTCTTTGCATGGCCCTTTGTTAAAGAAAATACCTTGATATATTACTATGAACATGATAGAGGAAATCTTTAGGATACTCTCTGGTAGGCCATAAAGATAATGAAATTGCTCCATATAATGAAGCATCAATTTTGACCTACCAGAGTTGTCCAGGAAGTAGATAAGGTTGGATGTCAGTGTGTGGAGGGATGGTTTTAACAAAAGGAGAGAAAGAAATAAGAGATTCAGGATCAAGGCGGCAAGAAAATGAAGCCAGAGATTAGGAAGAGAAATAAGCTAATACAAGGATCTTCAGAGATGATATAGACACTAGAGTTTATACAGTGTGAAATGTGACTGGTTTTATTTCAATCTTAAAGGTCAAGGTGATTCTAATAGGCTAGAGGACACAAGGCACCTTGGCAGTAGACACTTGGGCCACAATGGACTTTATCAGTCAGAAGATTTGTCAACTCATTTACATATCACCACATTCAAATAGAAACTAAGAAATGTATGTTTCAAAATCATAGTACCATCATTCATCACTTAATGACAGGATATGTTCTGAGAAATGCACGGTTAGGTGATTTTGTCATTGTGCAAATATCATAGCGTGTATTTACACAAACTGAGATGGTATATCCTACTACTGTTATACATCTAGGCTATATGGTATAGCCTATTGCTCGTAGGCTACAAACCTGTGCAACATGTGACTGTACAGTATACTGGAGGCAATCGTAACAAAATGGTAAAAAATTGTGTATCTAAGCATATGTGAACATAGAAAAGGTACAGTAAATATATGATTTAAAAAATTAAAAATGGTACACCTTTATAGGCATTTGGCATGAATGGAGCTTGAAAGACTCAAAGTTGCTCTGAGTGAGTCAGTGAGTGAGTGGTGAATGAATATGAAGGCCTAGAACATTACTATACACTGCTGTAGATTTATAAACACTGTACAATTAGGCCACACTAAATTTATAAGAAAAATTTTCATACATCAATAACAAATTAATCTTACCTTACTGTAACATTTTACTTTAAAACTTTTAAATTTTAAAGACTTTTTTACTCTTTTGCCATAACACTTAGCTTAAAACACACATTGTACAGCTATACAAAAATATTTTCTCTCTTTATATCTTTATTCTATAAGCTGTTTCCATTTTAAAAACTTTTATTCATTGTTTTCTTTTAATTTTTCAAAACTTTTTTTTAAAAAACAAAACCACAAACATGCACATTACCCTAAGCCTACACAGGGTCAGAATCATTAAGACATATCAGCTACATTATAATAATTAGATATGTGATTTACTGAAATGTCATTAAATGGTGTATGTCTATACTATATAAAGATAAATATCTAAGTTAATAATAGAGTATTCATTCATATGTGGGCAAATGCATAACCATTAAAATAGGCAAATCACTGATGTGTAATGCCAAAATTGGCAAAGAAGTCATTGAAGAATTAAAAGGGATCTACCATTTTGATGAAAAGTCTTATATTTACATATTTAAATCAATATAATCTATTTTCTGTCTTAGAGATAATTATAAATAAAATACATTGTAATTAAAATGTAATAATATAAATGACTGATCTAGACATTTAAGAGAGGAATTTTGTTATTTCTGTATCCTAAAATGAAAAGTGAAACTTTTTAGATATGAAGAAAAGCTATATAGAATGTCTTTTTTTCCTTTGAATGTTTATAGCAGCATAATTCACAATTGCAAAGATGTGGAAAACATCCAAGTGCCCATCAATATATGAGTGGATTAATAAAATGTGGTATATGTATACCATAGAGTACTACTCAGCCAAAAAAATGGTGATCTTGGTGGCTCACGCCTATAATCCTAGCAGAGGATTATAGGGAGGCAGAAGCAGGAGGATCCCTGGGAGGCAGAAGCAGGAGCATCATTTAAGATCAGGAGTTCGAGACCAGCCTGAGCAAGAAAGAGACCCTGTCTCTACTAAAAATAGAAAGAAATTAGCTGAACAACTAAAAATATATAGAAAAAATTAGCCTGGCATGGTGGTACATGCCTGTAGTCCCAGCTACTCGGGAGACTGAGGGCGGAGGATTGCTTGAGCCCAGGAGTTTGAGGTTGCTGTGAGCTAGGCTAATGCCAGGGCACTCTAGCCCAGGCAACAGAGTGAGACTCTGTCTCAAAAAAAAAAAAAAAAAAAATGGTGATCTAGTTCTTCTTGTATTATCCTGGATGGAGCTGGAGCCTCACAAGATTGGGAAGTCTAAGTGAAGTCTCACAAGAATGGGAAAACAAACACCACATGTACTCACAATTAAATTGACACTAAATGATCAACACTAATGTGCACATATGGAAGTAACATTCATAGGGTATCAGGTAAGTGGGAGGGCAGAGAAGGGGATGTGTAAAGTCACACCAAAAAGAAGCAGTGTGTGCTGTTTGGGGGATGAACACACTTGTAGTTTGACTTGGGCAGTGTAAAGGAGATTTATGTAACCAAAGCAATTGTACTCTTATAATACTTTCAATTTTTTTTAAAAAGATAAAAAATAAATAAAAAATAAAAATAAAGAAAAGCCATATTTTCATGAAATGACTCTTCCTCATTTTTATGGCTTTTATTTGTGTAATTTTCTTTCATTTGTGATAACAATGTATTTTATAAAATCTTATTTAAGAAAATATAACTGATTCTTCATATTTATTCTCAATTTTTAAAAACTGAATTTTAGAAAGAAAGTAAGGATACAATTTTTAATCCACATTGTATGTAACATAGTGGAATGATTTTTCATTCATAACATTAAAAAATTTAAGCCAAATCTATTTTATTTGCCTAATATATAAAAACTGCATTTTCGCTTTAGATAAAAACTGAACATATTAGATTTTGGTGCCACTGTTCTTCTTTTTGTTAATATATTTAATTCTTAAAACAATGGTTCTTGAGTACTATTGGCTGAGTGTTTGCTTCCTCCTTAAATTCACATTTTGAAATCCTTATCCCCAATATGATCGTATAAGATCTGAAACTTTTGGAAGGTGATTAATTAGGTCATGAATCCCTCATGAATGGGATTAGAATTCCTATGAAAATGGATTCCAGAAAGCTCTCTCAAGTCTTCTGCCACGTGAGAACACAGTGAAGAGGTAGCCTTTTATGAAGTAGGAAGTGGATCTTCACCAGACACTTAATCTACCACTTTGATATTGGACTTCCTAGCCTCCAGATTGTGAGAAATTTCTGTTGTTTATAAGCCATCCAGCCTATGGTAATTTTGTTATAATAGCCTAAATGGACTAAGATATTGACATAGACATTGCCCAAATTTACTATATTTTCCATAACATATTGTTTATCTTAAATAGAAATTAAAAATATCTTCTATTGTTCATATCTCAAAACCATTTTCCATCAGAGGCTCATAAAATATTTATAAAAATAAATGAAAGTATTTGTTGCCTAGAATTGCTCTTGATATTCGGGGTCTTCTTTGGTTCCATACAAAGCGTAAAATTATTTTTTCTATATCTGTGAAGAATGCTGATGGGATTTTAATAGGTATTGCATTGAATCTGTAGATCAGTTTGGGTAGTATAGACATTTTAATGATGTTGAGTCTGCCGATCCACGAGCATGGAATGGATTTCCATCTGTTTACATCCTCTGCTATTTCCTTTCTCAGTGTTTCATAGTTCTCCCTGTAGAGGTCTTTTACTTCCTTGGTTAAGTATACTCCTAGGTACTTTAATTTCTTTGTTGCTATTGTGAAGGGAATTGAGTCTTTAATTTGGTTCTCAATTTGATTGTTGTTGGCGTATATGAATGCCTCTGATTTCTGTGTATTGATTTTGTATCCTGAGACTTTACTAAATTCATTTATCAGTTCCAGGAGTTTCTTGGTTGAATCTTTGGGATTTTCTAAATATAATATCATATCATCAGCAAACAGTGAAAGTTTGATCTCTTCTGCCCCTATT
>VSMD01008365.1:0-13505 GCA_008750895.1 Mirza zaza | reverse complement strand
GGACTGTGGTGGCTGTGACCCAAGGCTACTGCAAGGTTTCTCCTGACCCCAAGAGGACATCTGGTCTGCGGACATTTTTCCTGGAGAATCTCCCACTCGTCCCTGAGCAAGCTGTGCAGACCACTGTCTCGCCGAGGCCCAAGTAACCAGGTCTTCGCGGGTTACCTCAGTGATAGATTCACTGCTTGTTCAGATGTCTGGGGGGAAATAGAAATGAGCCAGATGAGTTTAACTCCGTCCTCCACCTCCGCCTCTTCCAAATCCTCATCCTACCCAGGACGCCACCCCCACTGCTTCCGTGTTTAATGCAGTGGGCATTCATCCTGTGTATTTGTCTTCAGTGTGCACATGTTACTGTTTGGACTTGTGTAAGTGCCTGGACGCTCCTCTAGATTGCGCTCCTGAAATGCGCAGAGGTGGGATCAATTTTCAAATAGGGGAAAATGTTCTTTAAAAAAATTAGTTTTTATTTAAACATTGTTAAAATTTCTTTCTTGACTTTTTGTTTGGTTTTTAATATATTAATGTCTCTCATATGGAACGGCAATGTTGGTCTTGCATGGGGTTCTGCAAACATCACCACCATCTTGTTCCAGAATTTTTCATCGCCCCGAAAGGGAAACTTATGCCCATTAGACAGTCGCTTCCCACCCACACCCACCCCAGCCCCTGGCAACCTCTAAGCTGCTTTCTCTGTGTGGATTTACCTATTTTTAATCTCATTACAGAAAATAGATTTAAAGCCCAGTGGTCTTTTAACCTTTTAGGAAATGGGAATTCAGGAATGGTTTTCGAGGTCCTAAGCCACCTTCGACAGGGAGAGGTCCTCTCCGACGCCCCTAAGCTGCCTGTGCCCCGGCTGTGGGAGTGCAGCCGCCTTCCCAGCCACAGGGCAGGGACCATCCTGGAGGTCTGCAGAGGAGACAGCTGGCGGGGGTCTCGGGAAAGGGCCCTGGAAGCCGGCACGCGGAGCCCCCAGCCTCCTGGAAGGGGAAGAGTACTGGCCGAAGCAGAGTTAGCCACGGAGGTGACGGCAGAGTGAGGAGCCGGCCCAGAGTGGGAGGAAATGTTTGCAAACCGCACATCAGATAAGGGCTTACTCTCCGAAGTGTGCAAGGAACTCAAACTACCCCAACGCAAGAAACCACATAACCTGAATAATCAATGAGCCAAGGCAGGAATGTTTCTCAAAGAAAACATATGAAAGGCCAACGGGTACATGAAAAGATGCTCAAGGCCACCGGTCATCAGGGAAATTGAAATCAAACCCACAAAACATCACCTCACTCCTGTGGGAACGGCTGCTATCAGAAGGACGGATGGCAACAAGTGCTGGTGAGGATGCGCAGAAACCTTGCACACTGGTGTGGGCATGGAGCTAGTAGAGCCGCTACGGAAAGCAGATCGGAAGTTCCTCAATAAACTGAAAATAGAGCTCCATATGACCCAGCAACCCCTCTTCTGGGTATATATCCAAAGGAAATGAATCAGCGTGTGCAGTCTGCAACACTGGGACTCCTAGAAGCAGAGAGCAGAGTGGCGGCCCAGGGCTGGGGGTGCAGTGGGCAGAGGTGGCTCAGGGATACAAACTTTCAGTTAGACAGAAGAAAGGCATTCAAGAGATGGACTGTGCCACATGGTGACCATGGTTAATAACAATGTAATTTATACTTGGACATTGCTAAGAAAATAGATTTTAAGTGTTCTGAGGACAAAGAAAGCTAAGTATGAGAGGTAGTGCATATGCTCATCAGCTCATTAGCCATTCCACAACATATATATACTTCCAAAATCCTGCTGTACATTATAAACATATAGAATCTTTCATTTTCAATGTTATGAATATTAATTACTATTTTAAAAGCATGGGGATACGAGAGCGGAAAGTCTGCCTGCGAGTCCGGGCAGTAAAAGTGCTTTAGCAGAGGGTGGAGGGAGCCGGCGCCAGGGCTGTTCAAACACTGGCAGGACCGGACTGCGGGGCCAGGACTTGAGGACAGCCTGGGAAGCACAGTGAGACTCGTCCTCCCACTTTTTTTTTCTGCTTTTGAAACAGAATCCTACTCTACCACCCAGGCTGGAGGGCAGGGGCATCATCATAGCTCACAGCAACCTCAAACTTTTCTTGGGCTCAAGCCTTCCTCCTGCCTCAGCATCAGTAGTTGGGACTACAGGCGCATGCCGCCACGGTGGCTCCTTTGGTTGTTTTCTTTTTTGTGTGGAGACAGGGTCTCACCATGCTGTGCAGGCTGGTCTGGAGCTGCTGGGCTCTAGTGATCCTCCAGCCTCGGCTTCCCAAGGTGCTGGGATCACAGGTGTGAGTCACTGCACCCAGCCCCAGCCGAACACACGCTCTATAAAACATAAAATCCTTGATCGCACCCAGCACTACTGTCTGGGCGACAGAGTGAGATCCCAGCTCCAAGAAAACAAACAAAACGAAATAAATAGAAAAATAAACTGAAATATACCCCATCAGTAGGTTGACATCATTCCCGTTCTACAGAAGGGTTAAATGATGACTCAAGTCGAGCTGATAATGAGGTACAAAGAGATGCTTTGCTTTCACAGGAGCTCAGAGCTCATGCGTGGGGACTATGCTCCCAAATCTGCCTGGAGCCAGCCTCCACCTCCCGGTGCCTACTCGCCCGTAGACACGAGCCATAGACGTGCCCACCAGAACTCACCTCCTTCCTGTCTTCCAGCCTCTGCCTCCTGGGTCTGGGATCTGCTCCCAGAGTGGCCTGGAGATGAACCGTCGCTATTTGTAAGAGCCCAAGGGCTCCAGACCTCCCTTCTGTTAGCTCCGCCCCACAGTGATTGCTTTAAGGCCCTATAATCCATTTTAGGTAATCCCAGTTGATTAGATTTCCCAAAGGAACCCGATAGAGACGAAATTAATTCCTTAAACACGCCTGCTTTGGAAACGACCTTGGTTTTCCTGGTCTCCTGAATGATCTGTCATACGTCTGAGGCGTTGGAAGTGCTCAGGTTATATAGAACTGCAAGTTTTAACCAGCTGGGCTCCCCTCGTGCCAAACACAGCAATTTTCTGACAAGTAAAGAATGTGCTAAGAGTCGGTTAACTACTATGAAATCAATGATTTAATCTAGTTTCAGCAAAGCTTTTGCATAATATTCCATGACATTGAAAAACTGGACTGTCATTACTGATAACTAATGAATATTAGGGATAATTTTTTAATTTTCTTCTTCAAAATCTTAACATATTATTAATATTTACATATGCATACATTGTGGAAAAATTAAATCAAGCTTGTTAACATATCACTCTCTCCCTCACCTACTTTGGGAAAGGGCCAAAGTATCATTCTATTTCCTGTGAGAACATTTAAACTCTAATGCAATTTTGAAATGTGCATTGCATTTTATTGACACATAATAATTGTACATATTTATGGGGTACATATGGTATTTTGATAAATACATGCAATATGTAAAGATCAAATCAATCAAATTAACTCACATATGCATCACCTGAAACACTTATCATTTCTTGGTCTTGGGATTGTTCCCAATCTTCTCCTCAGGCTATTCGGCAATATAGGAAACATATAGACAAGTATAGTCACCCTCCTGCTCTACTGAACCCTAGAACTTAGTCCTTCTATCCAAGTGTATTTTTGTGCCCATTACGCAACGTCTCTTCATCCTACCTCCACACTATCCTCCTGACCTCTGGTAGCCACTATCCTACTCTCTACCTACATGAGGTCAACTTTTTTAGCTCCCACAAATGAGTGATAACATGTGTTTTTTCATCTTTTATTTGCCCGCTTCATTTCAGTTAACATAATGCCCTTCAGTTCCATCCATGTTGCTGCAAATGACAGGATTTATCCTTTTCTATGGCTGAACAATATCCCATTGTGTAACACACCACATGTTCTTTGTCCGTTCATCCACTGATGGACACTGAGGTTGATCTCATATCTCGGCCAACAGTGAATAGTGTTGCAATAATCCTCAAGGGGTGCAAATATCTCTTCAATATACTAATTTCTTTTCTTTTGAATATATACCCAGCAGTGGGATTGCAGGGCCATATGGTAGTTCTATTTGCAGTTTGTTGAGAAAACTCCATACTGTTTTCCATAATGGCTGTACCAATTTCCATTTCCACCAACGGTATATAAGTTCTCTCTTCTCCACATCCTTGGTAGCAGTTGTTACCTTTTTTCTTTTTGAGAAGAGCCATTCTATCTGGGTTGAGATGATAGCTCAATGTTTTTTGATAGCTATTTTCCTAATGATTAGTGATATCGAGCATTTTTCATATAGCTGTTGGCCATTCGTATGTCTTCTTTTGAGAGACGTCTCTTCAGCTCATCTGCCCATTTTTCTGTCTTGTTTTTTGACATTGGGGTCTGTCTGTGTTGTCCAGGCTGGTCTTGAACTGCTAAACTCAAGTGATCCTCCCACCTCAGCTTCCCAACTAGCTGGGACTACAAGCTTGTACCTCCTCGATTGCCTGTTTTCATTAAGTAATTTTATAGTTTGAAGTCCTATATTTATGTCTTTCATTCATTTTGAGTTGCCTTTTGCATATGGTATGAGATAGGTGAAGCGAGCTGTCCCAGAGTCAGATTGGCTGAAACCCCAAGTCAGCAGAACAGGAGCCCATTGCTTGTTCCCATGATTAGCAGGACGTGGTTGTTGACTGGCTGAAGAAACTGTTTCTCCAGGCGAATGGACAAGAACCTGTGGCCTCACATGCGAGCCAGGGTTGCCTGGTAACCAGAACACAGTGCTAGGCGCTGCAAGACGGTCAACCATTCAAGGTCTCGCACTTGAGCCGAGATTGATTGTTATCCGAAAGCGGTACAAAACATCAAGAGATCTCTTGTAGAAGGCCATGCTTTTTGCTTTGACTGGAATAGCAGGTGTTGTTGGCCTTGGGAAGTCACGTATCAAAAAGTAGCTGGGAAAGTAGCTGGCATGAGAAAATAGCTGAGGGATGCTTGCCCAATTAAACTGTATATAATAAAATGATGAGCACTTTTCCAGTGCTGCAGTCAGAAACCGTCTCTTGTCTCTGTGTCCTTTTTTCTTCCAGGACTGCAGCCAATTCTGTCTGTCTGCGTCTTATGTATATGTTCTGTGTATGTCATCCTCCATCCTGTAATCGGGCCATGACAAGTGGCACAGCAAGCAGGGTCCTGAACCCTGGAGCATCTTGAATTCTGTATAGAGGCTGCGTCCTTTTAGCAGGACGGGACCAAGAGGATAACCCCTTTGGCTAATGGTAAGTGGCACCCGACAGGAGACTCTTGGAAAAGAGCAGGGTCTTGAACCCTGGGGGGTCTTTGAACCCTGAACTGAGCAGGGTCCTGAACCCTGGAGTGTCTTGAACCCTGAACTTAGGAAAAATGGGAAATACCCCCTCCGCCACAGAGCGGGAGTACAGGAAGTTATTTCAAGGATTATTAAATTCAGTGGGGGTTGAAGTAAAAGAAAATACATTAAAACAGTTATTTGCTTTAGTGCAACGGCACTGTTGCTGGATTCAGTGTCAGCCTCAAGTACAGTTAAATTTTTATAGCTGGCAACAAGTGGTTAAAGCTTTTCGTCTTGCTCATCAGCGCTGAGAGACTATCGAACTTAAGATCTGGAATGTTTGTAATGCCATTTCTCAAGCTCTGTGCCTTTTGAAGACGTATTCAGAGGTAACTAGGTCAGATAAAACTGATCTAGATGGAGACGCAGGGGAATAATGCCCCTGCCGCATTCGTCGTCTCCTTTAACACCTAGAGTCATGGAGGAGGAACTGCCAGATGGAGAGCCTCCAGATAATTCACTTGAATTACCAGGCGGTCAGAAGTCCAGGAACTTATCTCTTTACTCAGAAAAAGTAATTTGGCCGCAGCCACCCCCCCTCCTTGGGCTTACCCGGCTCAAACCTTGGCGCGGCTGGCGGGCATTTTTAAGTTTCCTATAATCACCCAGGGGCCCGATGATGATTTTCCGCCCCCTCCTGACTTTGCTGACAATCTCCCGCTGGTTCCTAAAACCGGAGCCACTTTCACTTCTCCTCAACCTTCAGTTTTCCCCATTACATGTCAAGAGTTTGGGCCCGGCCAGGACCGTAATTATCCCCAGGGAGGAGTGACTGTCACTTCTCAAGCTTCGCAGTACAAATTTCTAAAAGAGTTGAAACAAGCCGTTCGGGCATACGGCCCGCAGTCCCCTTTTGTTACTGGGTTGATTGATGCTTTTTCCAGTGAAAACGTCTTGCTCCCGTTAGACTGGGAGCATTTGGGAACGACGGTCTTAGAGAGCCCAAGATGGCTGCAGTTGCGTAGTTGGTGGGTCGAGGGAGCTAGAATACAGTCCCGCCTCAGTGCTCGGCAGCAGCCCCCTGGGCCCACTGAGGATGAGCACACGGGGTCAGGCCAGTATGCCACCTTGGAGGCGCAGGCTGCGCTGGGCGATCCGGCCTTATCTCAAACTAAGCTGATTTGTTTAAGGGCTTGGAAAAGAATTGAAACGTCTGGTACTTTGGCATCTTCTTTTGCAAAGACTATGCAGGGTCCTGCTGAACCATATACTGATTTTCTGTCTCGTTTAAAAGATGCTGTACAAAGAAGTGTCAGCCCTACTGAGGCGGCTTCTCTTATTATCCAGTCTGTAGCTGTGGAAAATGCCAACCCAGACTGCCAAAAGACATTGCCTCTTCTGAAGGCTAGTGGCGCCTCCCTGGATGAGTATGTTCGAGCTTGTGCAGGTGTTGGTGGGGCTGCTTATCACGCCACCTTATTAGCTGGAGCTATTCAAAAGGGAAGTAATCGGCCCACCTGTTTCAATTGTGGAAAAGTCGGACACATGAGAAAAGAGTGCAGGTGGGGCCAGCGAGATAATGCTGGCCCTGCGCCCAGGTGTCAAGGAAGCAGCCCTCAAGGTTGTGCAGGCCATGTGGGAAGGGGCAGCACCGGGCTAATGAGTGTAGATCGACATTTGACAAGAATGACGGTCCTTTGCCACCTTTTAATGGTGGGAATTCGGGGAAACTTCTCGGGGGGCCCTCAGCCTCAGGGCCCCTACAACAATATGAGGCCTCAGTTTCAGCAATACCCGGTGAGCAATGGGATGGCCATCAACTGAGCATTCCCTGAAAGTTACTCAGCTCTTTGCGGCCACCTCAGGGAGCACAGTGACGGATCTCGCTGTGATAAGAACGTACACATTAACTCCTGCAGGTGGAGTTCACAGATTATCTACTCAAGTTTATGGGCCTGTTCCCGAAGGGAAGGTCGGATTAGTAATTGGCAAAAGTAGCTGTGCGCTTAAAGGCATATTTATACATCTTGGAGTTATTGATCCTGATTATACTGGAGAAATTCAAATCATGGTTTCTGTCTCTCATACAACTCAAATTTTTCCTGGGACTCGTATAGCTCAAATTTTGCTTTTGCCTTTTGCTCCTTTTCCTGCAAGGAATGCCAGCCGCAAAGGAGGTTTTGGAAGCACAGGAACAGAAGTGTTTTGGGAAACTCTTATTCAGGACTCCCGGCCTGTCCTTAACCTTACTATTGCTGGCCGTTCTTTTGAGGGCCTGGTGGATACTGGGGCAGAGGTTTCTATTATCAGTCTTGCTCAATGGCCTCCTGACTGGCCAAAGGTCTTAGTCCCCACTGTTCTTTCTGGGTTAGGACAAGCTCCATATGTCTATCGCAGCAATGATACTTTTGACTGTGTAGGGCCAGAAGGCCAAACAGCTTCTTTACAGTTCTGTATCACTGACATTGCTGTGAACCTATGGGGGCAAGATTTGCTACATCAATTTGGAGCTTTTATGACTATTCCCCATCTTTCCCCTAATGTTAAGAATATGATGTTAAAGATGGGATTGAATCCTAATCAGCCTTCAGAAAAATCCCCTTCTTTAAACTAATTGCCACTGCTCACGAGATCCCTCGAGCTCTTCCACTCCGATGGCACACATAAACCTGTGTGGTTGAGCAGTGGCCTCTGACAAAAGAAAAGCTCGAGGCATTAAAAATACTGGTGGCTGAACAGCTTAATGCTGGACATATTGAACTCTCTACTTCTCCTTGGAATTCTCCTGTTTTTGTTATTAAAAAGAAATCTGGAAAATGGCGATATCTCACAGACCTTCGGGAGATTAATAAATGTATATAACCCATGGGTCATTTGCAGCCTGGCCTGCCCCTGCCTTCTATGATTCCAGCTGGATGGTGTTTGATGTTTATAGATCTTAAAGACTGCTTCTTTACTATCCCCCTACAGCCTTCAGATTGTGAACGTTTTGCCTTTACTATACCTGAATATGATAATGGCCGCCCCACTGAAAGATATCAGTGGCAGGTGCTTCCTCAAGGCATGCTAAAGAGCCCGACTTTGTGCCAAGAGTTTGTTGATCGTGCCATAAATCCTGTTTGTGTTCGGCACCCTGCCGTTGTGTTATACCATTATATGGATGACATTCTCCTTGCTGCTCCATCACAAGCTTTGCGTGATGCCGCCTTTGCTGATCTGCAGGAGCACCTTAAGCTTTTTAAATTGGTTATTGCCCCTGAAAAGGTTCAAACTACCCCGCCTTTAGATTACTTGGGGTATTGTCTTTCAGAAACACAGGTTCGACCCCAGAAATTACAAATTCAGAGAGATAATCTTAAAACTCTTAATGATTTTCAGAAATTACTTGGAGATATTAATTGGCTTGGTATACCTACTTATGCATTGCAACATCTGTTTGCTACCCTCCAGGGTGATTCTGCCCTCGACAGCCCCGGATCTCTCATGCCACAAGAATTACAATTTGTAGAGCAGCGTCTCAGTTCTGGTTTCCTTGCCTTTTTTGAACCTTCATTCCCTGTTATATTGTTTCTTTTTCATACTTTTCATTCTCCTTCTGGATGTCTAGGACAGACTCATGGAATTCTTGAATGGATATTTTTACAAATCAACAGAATAAAAAGCTCCTAACATATGTAGATAAACTTGACCAGCTAATCATCAGAGGTTGCTGGCGATGCCGTGAACTCTCTGGACAAGATCCCTGTAAAATTGTTACCAGTTTAAGTTCTAAAGATATTCAAACTAACTTTGAATTTTCTTCTGCTTGGCAGGTGGCCTGTGCAGATTACATTGGCAGCTTCGATAACCATTACCTCCCACATAAGCTGTATTCGTTTTTGCAGGTACACACAGTCCTCCCGTTGTCTCCCATCGCTTCCAGTCCTCCCCAAGGGTCCACTGTTTTTACAGGTGCTTCTAGCTCTCAAAAAGCAGATTATTGGAGTTCTATGGTGCAGAAAGTAGTTACTTCTCCTTTCACACCTGTGCAACAGAGTGAACTGTATGCAATATGTTTAGTACTACAAGATTTCCCTTCTGAGCCTTTAAACATTGTCAGTGATTCTCACTATGCTGTTTACGTTACTTCTCAACTTTCCACTGTCTCTTTACCACTTAACCCTCAGACAATTTTACAATATTTGTTCTCTCATTTGCAAACTCTCCTTCAAGCTCGCCATTTTCCTGTTTTTATTGTGCATATTCGATCTCATTCTGGATTACCAGGTCCTTTGTCTAAAGGCAATGAAAATGTTGATTCTCTTCTTGTCGCCCCCATTCAAGAATCCCTTACTGAACATGCTCTTCACCATACTAAAGCTAAAGGCCTTCAACGTCGTTTTTTTCTCTCCCGTAAGCAAGCCCATGCAATAGTTCGTTCTTGTGCTACCTGTGTTCCTCTCACCCTCCCTTCCCTCCCGCCCGGGTACAATCCACCTGGATTACGAGGGAACCATATTTGGCAAATGAATGTTACTTATGTTGCTTCCTTTGGACGACTCCGTTATGTCCACCACACCATTGATACCCATTCTCATTTTCAGTGGGCCACGCCCCAAAGTTCTGAAAAGGCTGATGCTGTCATTACTCACCTTTCTTCTTGTTTTGCAGTCATGGGGCTTCCAGAAATTCTTAAAACTGACAACGCTCCTGCGAATACCTCCTGCAAACTTGCTGATTTCCTTGCTTTGTATTCTGTCCGTCACATTACAGGCATTCCCTTTAATAGCCAAGGTCAAGCAATCATTGAATGTGCTAATCGCACTCTTAAACTTCAGTTGCAAAAACAAAAAGGGGGAGTCCCAGAGTCTCCTCATCATCACCTACTTTGAGCTCTCTTTACTCTCAATTTTTAAATCATTGGCAGGCATTAAACTCCTCCACAGCGGACCGTCATTTTGCCTCTCCATCTGTGCCTACAAAAAGAGTCTGTGACCCCGTGTATGTTTCTACACCCACAGGGGAGTGGGTGGAGGGCGAAGTTCTACAATGGGGTCGGGGCTACGCTTATGTCTCCACAGAGCGAGGCTGTGAGTGGGTTCCCTCGAGATGCGTTAAGAGAAGATACAGCAAAGAGAATTCACACCGAGGAGTTCCTCAAGGAATTCAGGAACCTGTCAGTGAAGGCGCGGAGTCCGATGCCCAGCACGATGCGTGCAGTCCCCCCAACTTGGGGTCAGCTCAAGAAGCTGACTCAGGAAGCAGAAATAATTGTATTCCAAGCCCAGCAGCCATGTAACCCGAGCACCGTGTTTTTAGCCATGCTGGCCATAGTCACTTGCCAGGTGGGGCTTACGAATTCCTCACCTGTCTACTGGGCATATGTGCCATACCCTCCTTGGTTCAAAGCTGTTTCCTGGGGAGAGCCCGAAGTTCTGGTTTATACCAACGATTCTGACTGGATGCCGGCCCCCTATCAGTCATATTCATTACACCCTAGTGAGGAAGGTTGGCTGGTCTCTAATTATCAATTAGTGCAGAAGGATATCCCATTTGTTTTGGGGCAACTGCTCATTGTCTAAATATTTCTCATGAAGCATGGGGCCTGCAGTATGATACCTCATCTTTTGCAGCCCTTACCATGCTCTTGTCAGTAAGGGGACTTAGGGGTGTGCCTTATAATGTATCTGAAGGGCAGTCACTATTGCCTCTTTGCTCCATGCCTCACATTGAACCTCCATTGTCTCTTATAGAATGGAGTTGATGTAGAGGGAAGACTTTAAAATTATTACATGACCGTCCCAAAATTGTAGGTTGGAGTCCTCATGGTGACTTTCATGAAAAGTTCTCTGGTCATTCCCTCCAATGGCATAGGAAGGGAAACCACTTAAGCACCACTGCCAACAAGACCATTGTGTGGCATGATAAAGGCCTTTCCCCTCCTCAGCCCCATTTGTTGGGAACTCTACACATGCAAGGACAAATATGGAAATTGTTGGTATCCGGAGAGCACATCAATATTTGTCTTGGTAACATGTCTTTTAATAATTCTGCAGGTTTTCAAGTTCATCTCCACCGTAATCTTTCACAGTCTCTTCTAGCCTGTGTATCCTATCCCTACTTATTGTTGATGGGCACAATCCAGTGGAATGAGTCCACTGGACGAGTCTCTTGCCTTAATAATTGCTCTTTATTTACTTGTCTTAATCACACCTCTTGGGCAGGATTTAATCCCCGTGCCCAGAGTTTATATATTTTAAAAGCTAGAACAGAGCTGTGGCTTCCTGTTAACTTGTCCAGACCTTGGAGTGAGTCAGCCATGATCACTGCTTTTCTTAATAAAGTAACTTCTTTGACCCACAGAGCCAAGAGAGCCATTGGTCTTACAGTTACTGCTGTTGCAGGTTTAATTGCCATTGCTGCCACTGCCACTACTGCAGGGATGGCATTGCAGCACTCAGTGCGGACTGCTGATTTCATTCCCAAGTGGGCATGAGGACTCTCATCGATTGTGGCAACATCAGGAGGAGATTGACAGTCGGTTGGAAAGAGAGATCCTCCATTTACAAAGCACCGTTCACTGGCTTGGCAATCAAATTCAGGTTTTAACCACTCAGTCATTCCTTCGATGTTATTGGAATTCTTCTAAGTTCTGTGTCACCCCTATCCCTTTTAATAGCAGTAAACATTAGCAGGCCTTGTGGCATATGCTGACTGGAAGTCGCAATTTCACTGCTCATCTTCAAAGTCTCTCGCAAGAGATTACAAGCACCTTCCAAGAGAATCTTCCAGAATTTAATTAAAATGAGTTTTTCCAAGGCCTAGCCCAAAGGCTGGCACAAACCAGCCTGATTTCACAGTTAAAGACATTATTTAGTGGAATAGGAGTTAATGTAGGATTTTTAGGTCTCTTAACCCTTTGTATTTTTTTAGTCTACAGATGCTGGTGTTACCACCGAGTAAAAAGAAAACAACAGTCTTATGATATTATGATGGTTTTTTAACATATCCGTGCTGAAAAAATTAAAACTAGAAGGGGGAGCTGAAGCGAGCAGTCCCAGGGTCAGATTGGCTGAAACCCCAAGTCAGCAGAACAGGAGCCCATTGCTTGTTCCCACGATTAGCAGGACGTGGTTGTTGACCGGCCGAAGAAACTGTTTCTCCAAGCAAATGGACAAGAACCTGTGGCCTCACATGCGAGCCAGGGTTGCCTGGTAACCAGAACACAGTGCTAGGCGCTGCAAGACGGTCAACCATTCAAGGTCTCGCACTTGAGCCGAGATTGATTGTTATCCGAAAGCGGTACAAAACATCAAGAGATCTCTTGTAGAAGGCCATGCTTTTTGCTTTGACTGGAAGAGCAGGTGTTGTTGGCCTTGGGAAGTCACGTACCAAAAAGTAGCTGGGAAAGTAGCTGGCATGAGAAAATAGCTGAGGGACGTTTGCCCAATTAAACTGTATATGATAAAATGATAAGCACTTTTCCAGTGCTGCAGTCAGAAACCGTCTCTTGTCTCTGTGTCCTTTTTTCTTCCAGGACTGCAGCCAATTCTGTCTATCGGCATCTTATGTATATGTTCTGTGTATGTCATCTTTCGTCCTGTAATTGGGCCACAACAGATAGGGGTCTACTTTCATTTTTCTACTTATGAATATCCACGTTTTCCAGCACCATTTATTGAAGAGACTTTCCTTTCCCCACTGAATGTTCTGTGTGACTTTGTCAAAAATGAATTGTCTGTCAGTCAGTTGATTTCTCTTGGGGTTCTCTATTCTATTGCATTGGTCAATGTGCCTGTTTTTATGCCAGTCCCATGCTGTTTGGATTACTATAGGTCTGTAGCATCATTTGAAGTCAGATAATGTGAAGCCTTCAGCTTCATTCTTTTTGTTCAGGATTTCTTTGGCTATTCAAGGTCTTCTGTAGTTCTGTATGGGTTTTAGAGTTGCTTTTCTTTTAATATTTCTTTGAAGAATATGGTATTTTGATAGGGATTGCATTGACTCCATAGATTGCTTTGGTACTATGGTCAGTTTCACACATTAACTTTTCTAATTCATAAACATGAGATGTCTTTTCATTTTTTGGTGTCCTCTTCAATTTCTTTCATCAGTATTTTATAATTTTCCTTGTAGAGATCTTTTACCCTTTCGGTGAAATTTTTATCTTATTTTTTGTAGCTACTGTGAATGGGATTGCCTTCTTGATTTTGTGTGTGTGTGTGTGT